>JACYXH010000733.1:217500-220000 GCA_026745465.1 Lota lota
ACACTCCAATGCTACTCAGAACATGGGGAGTGTAGGGCAGGCTAACCCCTAAACACATTGGAGGAACAATCAAGAGCAGCTCAAGCAAGAGTGCATTTTCCCGTACAAAGTTTGCCAATTTCTCTGCTTTATTCCTACATGGTGACTGACCGGTTTCTCAGCCTCTACGAACTCCCATTTTGCCCCCAATCTAGATTGCAGGCTACCTGTATGCTAACTCTAAATTTAGTTCAGCACACGATTTTAGCATTAGCATCTCATTAAAGATCAGTTGTTGTAGGACATATAATTCTTATATAATTCTTATATAAATCAGGCATCATACTTTGAATCCCCCCCCCCCCCCCCCCCCCCCCCCCACACCCCTTCAACAGCAGGAGGGATGTCTCTGTACTCTGATTGGTCGTGTTCATTTCATACACAAAACAATCAAGGAGATGTTCCCCTGGTATAACTCACATTATCTACAAAAACATAATGATATATGTGTGTGTGTGTGTGTGTGTGTGTGTGTGTGTGTGTGTGTGTGTGTGTGTGTGTGTGTGTGTGTGTGTGTGTGTGTGTGTGTGTGTGTGTGTGTGGGAGGGAGGGAGGGAGTGATACTGAGGAGAAAGAGAGAGATTGAGGTAAGAGAGAGAGGTAAGAGAGAGAGCGAGAGTGAGTGAGACACGAGAGAGAAAGAGAGCTGGAAGGAGAGAAAAGAGAGAGAGAGTGGTGAGAGAGAGGAGAGAGAGAGTGAGAGAGAGAGCGAGTGAGAGCGGTGAGAGAGAGGAGAGAGAGACAGGCAGAGACAGGGAGAGAGAGCGTGTCTGTGATTCAGATGAAGGACGATGCGTCCCTGTATCCACTGGCTTGGAATCATTGTTCCAAGCGTCTCCTGGTCCTGCTTCCAGGCTGATTTCCTCGGGGGGACCAGGTGCAATAGGCTTTTCTGACAAGTCCAGATATAGTTGGTTTTGCATGATGTCGGGGCCATGCTTTGTTGGTTTCGTAATGAGGCTCACTCGCACCATATGTTGCTCTAGATGCGTATCTGCATGTCTGACGAGCCAAGCACGCAAACACACACACGGTGCAGAGCACATCAGACTCAACAGATGGAGAGACACAGATCACCTCAGCAAGGTTCATTTGTTTAGCAACTTGTACTTGTCTGCAAAGCAGTTTGCTCATATAACCTCATTCCATCTTCAGCAAATGTTTGATGACAACGTAACCGACCGGTCTGGGAGATCAAACCGTCTCTCCCGGTTTCACTAAAACAACACCAACATCATTCGTCTAAATTACTTTGGTGTACTGATGCCGCTGAAAAGCATTTAGCAAGAACGCGCCTGACACAAATGTAAACACAGCAGTAGCACTTTGCTCTTTGTGATAAGACATTATGTAAAGTACTTGTATGGTAATAGAAACTCTAAAGCCAAAGGGGATATATTGCTGTTGTTTACATTCATGGCGAGAGAGCGCGCTCAGGCTGAGCACGCCTCGTCAAGGGATTTTGACAAATGATGTCGGTAACAGATGCTTTAGTGAAGTCACGGTAACAGACGATGGCTTAATCACCCACACCGGCATTGTCCTTTGATAAATGTTAACATTTTCAGACATGTAAAATGTGATTGTTTAGCAGTTCTGGGTGGTAGGATGGTACGTGACATGACCAGGACTGAACCTCATGTTGCTTGATGATACGCTATGCACTCAAACTTAGTTTACGACATGGGGAACATGCTTCGATGCCAGCATGATCCTTTACACACACAGATAAGAGAAAGATTCCCACGGACTGTTTAGACACGTTAGGTGTGAAGCGAACTCTCCCACAGGCCTACGGCGCATCAAAATATAATACATACCTTTTGAAATCCCCAAACTCTCTTCCTGCCCATCGCCTCCGAAACTTCACTGATCAAATGTGTGTCTCCTCTCCCCCAGCTGGGCTTGCGGGTTGATGGGGGAGGAGCACGGAGGAGGTGAGGAGAGGAGAGGAGCTAATGACTCACCCCATAATAAGACTGCTCCTCACTCAGAGGGTCAGGGGAGGCTGGGACTGGTCAATTAGAGGGCTATGGTTGGCTTCCAGTTAGCCTGCCGTGTCAGTAGGCGTGTTGGTCTCCGTGTGAGTGTTGTTAATTTGTCGAGGGGACCACCGCAGGAGCCGTCACCTCTGAAGGACGAAAAGAACGGCGAGCGTCTGCCCGATCATCTCTTTCACGGGCGTGTCGCCGCCTCCATTACCACGCCCCCCCCCGTCGTTCAGCTGCCAATCACGGTGCGCCTCGACGCGATCCTGGAAGGGCTGTCGTCCCCCCACCGTCGTTCCTCAGAACACCACACACACACACACACACACACACACACATACACACTGGCACCGTGAAACGTGATGGACAAGCGTCTACTCTCAGACCTTCTTAGTGTGTGTGTGTGTGTGTGGGAGGGGGGAGGATTTGCTGCACACAAACACACACACATACACACACACACACACACACAG
>JACYXH010000733.1:225000-230000 GCA_026745465.1 Lota lota
GTGAAGCGGGAAATCTTCTCATCGAGCTGAATTTCTTTCCGTCTGTGATCCAATTAGGAAACAAAACTCCTCGAGGAGAGGAAGACTGAGGTGGGGATGTTAGGTGGTGTAGGTGGTTAGGGGCGGGGTTGCACTGTGCCTTAACCAGGAGGAGGTCTGCAGCTGATTAACTAGAAGACATGTGTCTCTGTAGTGGAGGGATTTAACATTTATTTGGCGATGAAAAATGCCCGCTTCCAACAGGCCTCAAGTCACCACAAGAGCTCAGCAATTTGTGGGAGAAAAAAATAAAGGGAATCTGCGGAATGGGATTTTGGCGTAGCTGCGTCTCCACCAACGTTTCCTTTTCTAAGATGTGGTAAACGTTTATGGTTTTAGCCCAGGTAAAGTAAAGAACACTTCTGTGACATTCTGTCCTCTAGACTGTGAAGCGTTCAACGTCCATGGCTGAATGCACCACGCAAGCACAGTTCTACTGGGCGGTGTGGACTCTCTCTACTTTTAATTGTGTCAATGAGTGGGTGGTGTGGATGTGACTGCCACTGAGGATATTTAATGCCTTCAGCATGCAAGCACAGGGAACTGACCTCCATATGACAAGATCAGAGAGGAGGGCAGTTCACAGCTAGCAAGCCCATCCCTATTAATTTCCCCATCACATCTCTTCAAAGTAGTCAGATATAAACTAGGTTCTGTTCTGTCCTGATTTCTCTCTCTCTCTCTTTCCTCACCTCGTACTTGCTTTATTCTATCTGATCTCTTTTTATCTTTCCTTCGTTCACTGCCTCCCACACTCGATGCTGCCTTCATTCCTTCCCTTCGTTTCCTTCCTCACAAACTGCTTCCTTCCTTAAGACTTGATTTTGTAATCAATATTATTTTCCCATTCGGTTGTTTTAAAGGTTACAGTGAAACATGTGGAAAGAGCACACACAAACACGCACACACATGCGCGCGGACACACACACACACCATACACACACACACACACACACACACACACACACACATATATATATATATATTTATATATACTCACACGTCTTCCACATAATTATCCCAAAAGCTCTTTAATGAGTCTAAGTGATTAATTACAGGGTGGATGGACCAAGTAATATAGATACTAGAATAGCTTTCAATTACCTCATTTAAATCTGATCATTAAAACAGTGAGAGTGGGATGAAGTGGAATGGAGAGGGTGGAGGAGAGAGAGAGAGGGAGAGAGAGGGAGAGAGGGAGAGAGAAAGAGACAGAGAGGTGGAGAGTGAGTGAAGTGGGCAGAGAAGAAAACAAAAAAACAGATAAAGTAAAAGATAGTTACAGACTGAATGACAGAGCTTATGGCACATTAACAAACATCTCGATACATCTTGGGTCAACCCCAAGCCATTGTTTAAATAAATAAACCTGTGTCACAGTACTTCAACATAGTGAAAACGTAATCCCGTCATGAGTATAGCACATGAAAGAGACGCTGGCTTAGCCTCAAAAACACATCTTCTATTTATATATCTATATATATCTATATAGTATTTAGAATACAGTTTATTGTAAAAGCCCTATATGATGTTGTGCTGCACTGTGGTAACAGAAACAGAAGCCCAGTAGAAAACGAAAGAGAGAGGGAGAGAGGGAGAGAGAGAGAGAGAGAGAGAGAGAGAGAGAGGGACAGACAGAGACAGAGAGAGAGAGATGGAGACAGACAGAGAGACAGACAGAGAGAGAGGGAGAGAGAGATAGAGAGAGAGAGAGAGAGAGAGGGACAGACAGAGACAGAGAGAGAGAGATAGAGACAGACAGAGAGACAGACAGAGAGAGAGGGAGAGAGAGAGATAGAGACAGACAGAGAGACAGAGAGAGAGAGAGAGAGAGACAGACAGAGAGACAGAGAGAGAGTGAGATAGAGACAGACAGAGAGACACAGAGAGAGAGTGAGATAGAGAAAGAGAGACAGAGAGATTGAGAGTGAGTAGAGTTGTTCAAAATACATCTACAGCTGGTCAACATGATGTCCCAAAACAATTTGACAGATTGTGTTCATATGGACTGCAATTCTCCCCCCACCCCCCACCCCCCACCCCCCCGGCCCCACCCCTATCCTCCTATCCCCTAGCCCACTCGTCACTCGACTCATCATCCTACTATAATACACACTTCAACATTTCAAAACAAGGATCTCATTCCAAACAACAGCATCGCTCCCTTCCAGGATATATTTGCTTAAGGTTACGATTCATTTATATAGTAACGTTTTATACTTTTATACTTTATCATTTTTGCCACATTAGGAATCAGATTTTGATTCGCTTTTTGTAATATTTTTTATACACACAACAAGAGACTCTTCAAAAGTCATGCCACACCAAATGCCTGGTCGCTGCCTTTCGCTAGGTTAGGTTATTTCAGGTTGTTCCTCTGTTCCACTGAATATGTCTAGCTGTCGACAGTTGAAGTACACAGCAACCTGGAGTTGAACGGGTGAATTGCACACTCAAGTGGGGTGAGCCTTTTTTTTCTTTTTCAAACCTCTGGTGGTCTCGTTTGGTGAGCCACTGTGGGCAGTGCTGTGGTTGTCGACCTCAATGCATCGTTGCTCTTCAGAAAAAGGTATCTCCCAGAATTCACGAAGAAAGCTGCCAATCAATCAGGCTAAAGAGGGGAAGAATTCGTCGAGAATAATGTTTTCTCCGATTCCTAACTGTGAATACATACCATTCGAGCCCTGGGACACTTTTTATAAATGTAACTAGGTGTGGTGTCTGAATTTTCATTCACTACATAAAAATGTACGCCCAATATTAAAAATACTTTTCTGGAATACATGTTCCAGTCAGATGTTTGCCTTGTCTCTCCAAAACCAAAGTCTGTTGAACGCCACCATTTCTTTCTTAAAATGTATACCTTATGAAATTGACAGAAATCGAGTTGGAAATGTCATTGAAATGAATACATAAAAATCTATAAATTAATCACAGGACCTATTGCTTTCAAAACTTCGACCACAATAGTCATTAAATAATCATACAAAAATACAACAATAAATTAAATCAATACGTTTTTTTTCATATATACCCATTGACATCACCTATGCTTGTCATATTGTCCCTAGTTCTATAATCACTTCACGGAAGTCCATCGTATTTTGGTCCTCGTGATTGGCTGATGCGGTCACACCTCAGACTCCAGACTGGACACCCTTCTCCAGGGCCTCTGGCCACAGGGACTCCCCTCAGGGGCCTGGCCCGGCAGTGCCGCCTCTAGTCCAGTCTGAGACCCCTGACAAAGTCTGTAGGCCCCATAGGCCCCATACAGGCTGTCCTGGTACATCAGAGGCTGCTGGCTGCCACACCTGCCCCCACCGCAGGCCAGCATCTGGCACACCTGGCTGGGGCTGGGCTGGCCGCCTGGGGCCTGGGCGTGGGGCTGCAGGTCCAAGGGGCCGTGGTAGAGAGGCAGCCCGGGGTAAGAGTTCAGGTAGTGGGAGTACTGTCTGCTGAGCATGCTGGTGGCCCTGCGCACCATGCCCAGCCCCAGGCCGCCAGCGTGCCGCACCGCCTCCCCGTAGGTGGGCAGGTGAGTGGACTGAGAGTAGCGCAGCCTCTGGCCCTTACGGCCGCCGGGCCGGCGCTGGTCCTGCCGGATGTGGAGGTAGGTCTGATTCCGCGGCAGACACATGCTGTTCCGCAGCGGGGCGGGGCTGTAGGCTTTGGAGGGCGTGGTCGCAGCGAGGGCGCAGGGGAACAGGTCCGGCAGGGCGGACTGGCTGGACAGGGAGAGCGACGAGGGCGACTCGTCGTGCTGGCGGATCCGCTCGCCGCCCCAGGTGGCCTTGAGGAAGGAGGGCCGGCGGTGCCGGCGTCTCCCCCGCAACACGAACTCCTCCGGGGGCCAGGAGCCGTAGTTCTCCACCTCGGGGCGGAACAGCTCCCCCGGGTAAAGGCAGTCCACGCTGGGGGCCGACAGGTGGTTGTCCAGGAGGTGGTTGGCTCTCAGCTCGGAGAGATACACGGGGGCCTTCCCTCGTTGCTCCAGGTCCCTCAGGGTTCTCCGGTCGTCTCCCAGATCCTCGCACTGGAAGCTCTTGGAAAGCCTCTTCCTCCTGGAGAAGCTGGCGTGGGGGGGAGGCTGGTCCCGGGGCGACAGGGTGGGGGTCGGGTGAGAGGCGTAGATGTCCGGCAGCTGGAGCTCGGTGTAGGGGATGAAGGGGGAGCGGGGGTGGTCGTCCACGTACAGCCGGCCCGTGGTCTGGTAGGGGTGGTGCGGATGGGGCAGCCGGCCCGTGGTCTGGTAGGGGTGGTGGGGATGGGGCGGGTGGTGCTGATGGGGCGGACGGTCCCCGGGCCCCAGGTGCGGGCTGCTGAGGCTGGACACAGGAAGCGGCCTGTCGTAGAGACAGGAAGTGGAGCGCGCCGGGAGGGTGTAGCGCAGCGGCGTGGGCCTCTGCTGCTTCAGAGAGGCGGCCATGCGACTGGGCGGGCTCAGCGGGCGGTGCTGGGGGAGGGAGGCGCAGCGGCTCTCGGTGACGTAGGCGAACCCCCCCGGGACCCCCCCGTCCCCCGCCCCCTGCATCGCCCGGAGCGGGGGGGGCAGCTGGCCCCCGTGGCGGCTCCAGTGCTCGATGGTCTTGGTGGCGTTGTCCAGGGAGCTCTCCACGTTGGCGCTGGACACCAGGTCCTTGGCGGTGCGCAGCATCTTCAGCACGTTGGCCTGGGCGTAGTTGGAGGTGAGGTCGGGGTTGGCCAGGCCCGGGGAGTGGCCCGGGTCCTCCACCCCGTTACAACAGCTGTAGATGCCCTGGGGAGGGGAAGGCAGAACGCATGTGAATACAAACGCCACTTGGTGGACGCTTATTATCTGTCTCACGTCTGAGAATGCCGTGAGTGCAGACATCCTCAGCCTGGGAGATGGAACCACTAACCCTGGCTAATGCCATGCTCGAGTTGCAGCTAGACCGCAGAGACTAAAGACTAAAAAGAATACAAGATGAGATGAAACCAGA
>JACYXH010000733.1:232500-242500 GCA_026745465.1 Lota lota
CTAGGGTGGGCCATAAACGATGGCATCATACTCCTACGAAAGCGTGAGAGCACGAGAGTGCGAGTACGAGAAGAGGGGCTGCTGTAGAGGAGGAACTTGACTGATTTCAAGGCCTCTGTGTGTGTGTGTGTGTGTGTGTGTGTGTGTGTGTGTGTGTGTGTGTGTGTGTGTGTGTGTGTGTGTGTGTGTGTGTGTGTGTGTGTGTGTGTGTGTGTGTGACACTCCCTGCTGTCCCCGAAGGATATTAACTCTATCCAATAAGCTGCCCCCCTCCTGGTGCTATAGCCACAGAACTGGTTCCAATTCTATGGTTGACAGATTCCATATGTCCATACATGTTGGGTTTATATATATATATATATATATATAGAGAGAGAGAGAGAGAGATATAGTTTGTCTTTGACTTAGTATCTTATCATTCATGAGCCTTGCTACTCGATATGTTTGTTATGTGATAATGCAAAGTAAAAACTAACAACAAAAGGAAAAGACGAAACGTGGGTGAAAGCGTGCTAGCTTGAGGTAAGAGTGTCTAAAATCTCTTAATCACTTCAAATGTGTTTCACGTCTGACATCTTCCTTATTCCTCAGCTGCAGAATCCAATATGTTACCTATGTGTACGTAGCATCACATTGTATCGTCAGTGTTGTATCACGTCTAGCCGAGTCAGGTCAAGTAAATGATATAGCCTCTGAGGCGTCAGTCCCAAATGGCTGCACAGGCTCACATTGTGTGATGGCCTCCTAACCCTGAGCCCTCTGGAGTGCAGGGAACACTCGAGAGACAGCACACACATGATGGGAGTCCTCTTGTCAGGGACTTAGGAGTGCAGTAGGTGCCGGATGGTGCAGACATAAAATGGTAACACAATACGAAGCACAAAGCACACCCTGACCTTAAGACCTCTGAAAGGCAAGGGGGAAAACTCCCCAGATCCAGCAAGAGAAACCTCTTGTTTCATGGAGTACAGAGAGCCCTAGGTGCCGGACGGTTTAGACATGCAACGTTAAGATATTATCGCGTTGTATTGGATCTCCTAGTGTACAATACCTAGCATTTGTTGTAGAAAAAACGCGCAACTTGATATGTCTGCCGAGATGTAACCTGACACTTCTACCGAGGCGAACGACACCCTGTGAAGTGCGGCCTTATGTAAATCTGCTATAGTATGCGGCCAAGATACTGTTGCATTTCCCCAACGGAATAGTGCCCATGGAACACTAACCCCCCCCCCCCCCCCTCTCGACGAAGACCCCCAGCTGAGGAGAGGGGAACATATAACCCATTGTCTCAGAGATCACGCTCTCTCTCTCCGGGGTTCTCTCGCGGGTCCACACCTTTAAGGCGTGGGCCTATCAACAGGAATCCAGCGCGCTGTAGAGATTGTAGCATGTATCGGGATTTGACATTTTTGTGTTCTCTATTAGTATTGGAATAAAACTCCATACCGCATTATTAATTCGACTCGCACCTTTGCTTCTTTTTACCGGGTTTCCAAGTTTAACATCGTCTTGCCTTTTAATTTAACAACACCTTGCGAGTCCTTATCTGACCAGCTCGCATTCTGTTGCTCTCTGCGGATCAATCTGGCCTCAAGTCATTGAACGCCTCTCCCAAAAAGCGCTCTGGGAGGGACTTTCAGCTCATGATGTACAAGTCTGCAGAGTTCCCAAACAATGGCGGCGCCCCCGGGAAAGTGCAGCAATCAACGGCCCAATCGACAACCAACGGCCCAGTCGACAACCAATGGCCCAGTCGACAACCAACGGCCCAATGCGCCGTGGGGACGAACAGCGCTGTGCACAGAAGGCTTTCTTCAGAGGACCTGAAGGTGTTTCTCTCCTCTGAGCAAAGCTCTGCGGAATGGGATTGCCGCCCAGCCGAGGCCAGACGGGCGACGGCGCGACCCAAGCGTGACGCTCTGGCCGGGCCGACGAGGCGGCGCGCCACCCACCGTCTCCCAGGAACTGCAGCAGCGCCAGGTCGATGGGCCTCTTCCACCGGGAGTCCTTCTGCAGGGCGATGCCGTAGCCCGTGGTGGCGAAGACCTTCCCGCTGCCGATGGTCACCAGCTTGCAGCCCTCGTCCTTCCCCGCCATGTAGTTGAGCACCGCCGCATCGTAGATGAACGCGTCCAGCTTCCTGGGAGGAGGGAGCAGAGAGGAGCGCCTGGGGGTGGTCACACGTTTTGAACACACTGCAGCGTGTGTGTGTGTGTGTGTGTGTGTGTGTGTGTGTGTGTGTGTGTGTGTGTGTGTGTGTGTGTGTGTGTGTGTGTGTGTGTGTGGAGGATGGCTGGTTTAAGCAGCCTCCCCCAGCCCGAGTGTGTGATTGGACTCTGGGGCTGGGTGAGGCTGCACACCTGTTGCACATTGAGTTATCAATGTGCACAGGTTAGACCAGCCATCACCACGCACACTCAAGGAGATCTCCGGCATGGCAACATGGAGCACCAGCTCATGGATCATTTTCAATCAATATCTACAATTAACTGGTTTTCCAACATCTCCATCCTGTGTCCTTGTCTAGAGGAGCCCCGTAAAAGTCACCTAGGTGGAGTGTGGCAGCATTGTCTTTGTTACACACACACACATACACACACACACAACCACACACACACACACACACATGCACGCACACACGCACGCACCACATAGCTTCTTGCTCTTTCTTATTATACCTTTTCCCTAATTATACAAATAGTAAATTATTATTTCCCCCACTCTCCCCTACTCTCTCACTCGGCCTATCACAACCATTCCAATCCAAAACATCACGTCTCATGAATGGCTTCATCCACTTGCTGTCCAGACTCCTGTCTGGAGGATCAACCTGGAGGAGGGACCAGTAAAACAAGTGAAGTGTACCCTGTCTTCAGGCTGTTCAGAGCCTCCTCCACGCCCTTCTGGTTGTACTTGATCATGTGAGTGTGCATGTCCGGGTAGTTGCTGCGGATGTTCCTCTCCGTGCTGCCGTTCGGGACCGTCCCGAAGCGGAACGGGGGGTAGTGCTCTTGGGGTTTCTGAAACTGAAGGACAAGGCGTCGAAGTGTTAGCGATAGAACCGACGGCACAGAAGGGTACGCCGAGCCTGTTTGCCGTATTTTTCAAGGGTTTAAATGTGCGCCTTCACAGACTCAACAGTAAAGACGACAGAGAACAAAATGGCCTATTGAAGTAAATGTAGCAGGGATTATAGTTTGGCATCAAAACCTGGGGGACTGCAAGGCCTGTCGGCTACGTGCACACCAGTAGCTAGAGCTACGGCTGTTGGTTACTGCCTTAAAATGACGTTACAGCTAGCGAACCCAAAGCCCGTAGAAGGGCTAAGTTCACCTTGAATCGACTTGTTCTTGTTTTTGATTGAATATACCATCACTTTTAGTTTGTAAGTAGACTCAGTACTTTGACATGTTATTTGGTCCGTTCCTTTATTTTGTTTCTCATTTTGTATATAGATGACACCATCCCAGGGGTTGGGATGGTGGGAGAGACCTTGTGTGTATATCCTTGTTGACGTTTCTATGTGGATTGTTTTATGTCGTCTAAATGTCTGTTAACTTCCATGTCTGTGCCTTGAAAAAGAGATGCTGCATCTCAAGGGGTTTATACTCGAATCCAATTTTGAAATAAAATAAGCAAAAGGGATAGGAGTGGGAAGATGGCAGGAGGAGGAAAAGTGAAGTGGGAAAAGCGAGTACGCTAAAAGAAGGAGGAGAGGAGGAGGATGAGTGGGAGGTGGAGGAGTAGGAGAGCTGTAGAAAGCGCACAATAAAGGAAAGACACAAAGTCAGTTTAAGGGAATCAACTCAGGCACTCCAGCGTTTGCCAGGTAATCAGATCAGGGTGGCACCACTTAATACCACTGGATTCAAATGAAGGCCTGTTCCCCATTGCCTCAAATCGGATTACAGCAGGTATCTTTCAGTGACTATGCATTGGAAACAATTCAGTGTCACTTAGAATTCAATCTTCCTCTCTCTGTGACTAATCCTGGTACAGGGTTCTCTCTGAGTGCCCCATGTGAACTACCATCATGCACAACATCGAACTACCATCATGCACAACATCGTAAAGAGACAGAATTTAGTTTGGTTACAGTCTTGACCTTTTTGATATAAGGACATCAAGATTATCCTATTAAAGTGTGTGCATGTGCGTATGTGTGTGTGTATATGTGTCTCTGTGTGTGTGTGTGTGTGTCTGTGAGGGTGTGTATGTGTTTGTGTGGGTGTGTGTGTGTGTGTGTGTGTGTGGGTGTATGTGTGTGTATGTGTGTGTATGTGTGTGTGTGTGTGTGTGTGTCTCTGTGAGGGTGTGTATGTGTATGTGTGGGTGTGTGTCTGTGTCTGTGTCTGTGTGTGTGTGTGTGTGTGTGTGTGTGTGTGTGTGTGTGTGTGTGTGCAGACTTGAGGTTTACTTCCATGCACCCCCGTGACACAGTCCACTGTTCCAACAACAACCGACTTCACAATGCACAGAGAAGATTACAAAATGAACCATTCAGACTGTAATACGGCCAATGGAATTGATTCCCTTCTTCCCATGCTCTGTCTCTGTGTGTTGTGTGTGTCTCTCACTCACCATTTATGTTTTTTCTCAGCTTTAGTGATGCTCTCTCTCTCTCTCTCTCTCTCTCTCTCTCTCTCTCTCTCTCTCTCTCTCTCTCTCTCTCTCTCTCTCTCTCTCTCTCTCTCTCTCTCTCTCTCTCTCTCTCTCTCTCTCTCTCTCTCTCTCTCTCTCTCTGTCTAATCCACAGTAATCTTATAAATTCTTGGACATCGTGGCTGAGTTTGATATACGCCCGGGTGGCCTGTGTCTATCTTATATATTATTATTATTATTTATTTATCCTATTCTGAAGCACATGCACTGAGATCTAACATTTTGATTACTGAGGTAAATCAGGAATACTGCGGGGTTTTCACTATTACAGAACACTGTCATACCTAGCCCCAGCCTTATTAACCACGGCCATGTTACGTGTGTGTGTGTGTGTGTGTGTGTGTGTGTGTGTGTGTGTGTGTAGGTGTGTGTGTGTGTGTGTGTGAATGTGTGTTTAATAGCATATGCCAGTATGCAGTATGTGTATCAGTGTGTGTGTACGTGTATTTATTTGTGTGTCGAATGCCTGTGACTGTGTGCGTGTGTTTGTGTGTGTGTGCGTGTCTGTGTGTGTGTGTGTGTGTGCCTATGCCTGTGTGTGTGTGTGTGTGTATGTGTGTGTTTGTGTGTGTATGTGTGTGTTTGCATATGCCTGTGTGTGTGAGTGTGTGTGTGTTTGTGTGTGTGCGTTTGTGTACATATGCCTGTGTGTGTGCTTGTGTGTGTGTGTGCATGTGTGTGTGTGTGTGTGTGTGTTTACATGTGTGTGCCTACGCCTGTGTGTGTGCTGTCTGACAGATACAAGTGCTGGACGAAAGAGTAGGAATAGTGTGCACTAGTCCCCCTCTGTGGCGTCAACAGCGTCTTGAGTCATGTGACCTTTAGACCAACAGTGTGAGCGGGAGCGAAAGCTGAAGAAGGTTCTGTTAACAGTGTGAGGAAGACACAGACTATTGATGGACAGACCAGGCCTCTGACAGTTAAGTGTACGAGATGCCAACCCCCACTGTATTGACGGACAGCATTTATTGATTAGGCCTTCAATGCTCTATGCTTCCCTGCTGACAAGGAAAGGCCAAAGATGTTGACATGAAAGATGAAAGCACTTCAGGTCATTTCTCTCAGGAGTTGCCTTTCTTTTGCACGGGGATTTGACATATTGAATTTAAATTGACAATGCCTAATTTTGGGTAGTAATTTGTGTTTAATTAATTCAGCTTAATATCTACAGCATATATTTGAATCCAATGATGGGGATTTAATTGAAAATTGTGGCATCTCTCAGATAGTTGAAAATATCTAAGGACTTCATGATAAATGACATTTGTCAATGAGAGTTACCTGTCTAGCCTGTCGGCCTAACCATAACCCTCTCATGGGCAGTAAGAGACGGTAGAGGAGGTGGACTGGACTGTACGACTGGCGGTGAACCCAAGTTTCAGACCCCCAGATCAGGGGTCTATCATAATACTACATAACGAGCAACGCAGTGCACTCGTACATCGTTCCCAAGACACCCGTCATGCCGCCCTGACCCCTGACCTCTCACCTTCTTATCCGAGAGGCCCGACACCGTGTCGATGTACTGCTCCTGGATCATGAAGGCGGCCAGGTTGGCCGTGTACGAGGCCAGGAAGATGACGGCGAAGAAGGCCCAGACCAGCACCATGATCTTGCTGGTGGTGCCCTTGGGGTTCTCGATGGGCACCGAGTTGTTGAAGACGATGCCCCACAGCAGCCACACCGACTTGCCGATGGTGAACGTGGGCCCCCCCGGAGCTGAGCGGGAGGGGGGAGACGGTGAGCGCTGGGACACACTGGGGGGGGGGGGGTACTTTCCCTTTTGCATTGGAATGACGGATTTGATGTGACCGAAACCGAAACCGAAACCGAAACTGAAAGCAAACAAAGCACTCAGAGCAGACTCCAGGGACACTCCAGGGTCCGTGAAAAAAGAATCCCCATTTTGTTACTGTAGCTTAAGTGTAAATCTTGGTTTTAATGTCACACCTTTCCTTTCCTGTTCTTTTCCCACAGCAGCAACCAAAAACCAAAAGAATGATATTCGGTTTGCGCAGAGGTTTGTATGAGTTGTCTACACAGAAATACCTCATGAGTCATGAATTCAGTTACCTTTTATCTTTCTACAGAATCAACCAAACCAACAACGTAACCCCTTTTTCAGAGAAACGACCCAATGCCATTCCCCTGAGCTCGGCCTGTTCCCACAGAGCTGTGCTCTTTGTACCCAGTGTGTGCGGACGGAACGCGCACCGCCATCCATCACACTTCGATTACCGTGACGACCAACGCTAATTAAAAGAGGAAAATGACCTTTTAGACCCGGAGACAAGGCACGCTCCGTCAACAAGGCATTCTGGGATTGATTAGTCCCCTGACCGTGAAACACTACTTAGGAACTCGCACTTCACAAACTGAGTGCGGGGAACGGTGGTTCTCAAGGGTTTCAATCTGCTGACGTGTGGCTAAGTAGAAGGTGTGGATTTAGATCGCATTTTTCACCGACTTTTCTGATTATGTACATTATACACACAATTATTTTACATTTCAGTGACTTGCATTTTCTTAAATCAATGTATGTTTGGGATTTTCTGTGAATTGTAATGTTAAATAAAAACTAGAAACATTACACGCGAATCAAAACGTTATTTACACAAAATGTAATTTACACACTTATACCCACAACATTTACTTCATTTTTGAGATAATAGATAAAAGGTCATATATCATTAATAGAATGGATGTGCATCATTTAACATACTCATACACACACACACACACACACACACACACAAACACACACACACACAAACACACACACACACACACACACACCCGTGACACCTCACCTTTGGCGCTGACCAGACTGCGGTTGTACCCCACTGGACTGAAATACTCAAACACAAAGACGGTGATGGCCACCACGGTGAGACACATCACAAACATCATGACCCAGACCGCCGGGCTGTAGGGCTCTGTGGCGGGAGAGAAACAGATAGAAGCAGCAGAAGAGAGAAGGGGAGGGGAGGGAGGGGAGGGGAGGGAGGGGAGGGAGGGGAGGCCGGGAGAGTTTGTTTAATCTTAGAGGTCTCTGGACTCTCCAGTTTTGCGGAGCTCATGTCCGTGATGGAGGTCATGGCGTAGAGAGGGGTGGGGGCGCTGACGGAGAAATGAGAACGAGTAATGCGCTGCATCTAGTGCAATGTTCCCCCAGTGTTTCTCATCGGAGCACACGGTCACCTCCTCTTGAATCTCTATCGCAGTCTCTGTTTGGTATTATTTTGAGTTTTTGTAGAAAAGGGATTAAAGTGTGTAGGTGTAGGTGGGTGTGCGTGTGTGTGCGTGTGAGTGTGTGCATGTGTTTGTGCGTGTGATGTATATTACGTACATGTGTGTTTGTGTGTGTGTTTATGTTTGTGTGTGTATGAGTGTGTATGTGTGTGGGTGTGTGGCTGTGTGTCTGTGTCAGTGTCTGTGTGTGTATGTGTATGTGTGTGTGTGTGTGTGTGTCTGTGTGTCTGTGTATGTGTCAGTGTCTGTGTGTGTATGTGTATGTGTGTCTGTGTGTGTGTCTGTGTATCAGTGTGTGCATGCTTGCATATATTACGCGTGCAAAGGGGATTTAGCTGTAGCTAGTTATCTGTGGGATTGGAGTGTTTTGGGGAAGTTTCCTGAACAGAAGTTTCCTTAAGTAGGCCAGTGGAGTCATCCCTGGAGCTGGGAAGGTTTCCTGTCAGTCTGTATGGGGTCGGGTGGTGTGGTGGGGAGGCATTCTGTCACCCATACAACGAGTGGCCACATTACAACACTCGGACTCCAGTGATCTGCATGATCACGTCGTCTTTTTACGCACCAGATGAAGGAACACGCCGAGGCTCAGGCGCAGAGCGCAAACGGAAGACGAGCCTTCTTGTGTCGTCGTCCTCACGCCGAAGGCGTGTTGAGCCTCACGTGAGACTCCCTCGTCTGGGACATTTAAATGGATCCACCGCACAGCGGAAAATACGCGCTCCTCCCCGCAGCGTGCTTCAGCTCCACACCAGCTCCTCCTCAGTGGGCTGGTGATCATTGGCGGGAGCGGAGCGTTGGTGTGTTCAGTAAGGGTCAGGGCCTCTTGCCCGTGGACTCCAACAGGAAACCCAGAATCTTCTGGCTGGGAGGTCAAACCCTCAGACCACCTGACGATCCTCTTAATTCATGGCTGTTTGCTGCCGGGCCCGCCCCACATCGGAATCATGAGGGGCTTGCGTTTTATGTTGTGTGACTTACCAAGGAAGGCAGAGGGGGAGACCGTCCCGTTGCTACGGGCGACCATCACGCTGATGCCCGTCTCGACGAAGGGCACGGAGAAGTCGATGATCTCGGAGCGCTCCTCGTTGATGGTGAGTGAGCCGATGGCCATGTCAGCCCTCCTGTACACCACCTGGGGGAGAGAGGGGCGAGAGACATACAGAGAGAGAGAGAGAGAGAGAGAGAGAGAGAGAGAGAGAGAGAGAGAGAGAGAGAGAGAGAGAGAGAGGGGGGAGGGAGGGAGGGAGGGTGAGAGGAAAGAGAGCAAGAGGGAGGGAGGGAGTGAGAGAGAAAAGAGAAGGAGAGAGAGAGAAAAGGAGAGAGAGAGGGTGGGAAAGTGGAGTTGTGAGAGAGAAGGAGAGGTTGAGAGAGTGATGGAGAGGTGATGGAGTGATACAGAATTGGAGAGAGATTAATTAATAATTACTTTACTTTTACTTTTTACCATTAATGGTAACACATCACCAAAGTGGTTTGAAGAACATTCTAGGAATCATCTTGCATCAGTAATGCCTGAGTTGAACAGGGCTTGTTTTTCGCCCCAAGCAAGTGTTTTTGTGAATCTCATTCATTCAAGAAGAAGAAGCAGAAGAAGCAGAGAAGGAGGTAGAGACCGGTACGGAGAAGCTTTTTCCTGACGTCACTGTACCACACAGATGGTGCAGAGAGCGTAGCTCTCACAATGGCTGTCAGCAGAGATAAATAAGTTAATGTCTCATTACTGTGGAATCCCTGGATAGCGAGGCGCATCAGGATGATTCAAATCCACGCTGCCGCTCCTGCTTCTTAGAACGGGATGGGGGACACACACACACATACACACACACACACACACACACACACACACACACGAGTGCACATTCACACACTCATGTACACACAAAATCACTAATGCACACATTTGGTTGCATGCACACAAAGACACACACACATACACACACAATCCCTTACACACTCACACATAATCACCTACACACACACACATACATATACACACATACACGCAAACACGTGTGTGAGGTAAGTAGGTGTGCACATGTTTCACAACTACACACCCCACACAGTCACTCACAAATACAGATGT
>JACYXH010000733.1:247500-257500 GCA_026745465.1 Lota lota
CTGTTTTTATTTCAGCAGATGTGCTATTGTAAGTGATAATAAATTAATTATTATCATACATGGACCAGGCATGAAATATAAGGTGTATGCCATCCTCAGTACTCTGTTGCATAGTTTTTTATGCTGTTCATTCATTAAATAAAAACTCCTTTACATTTTCTGCCTTCAACTGTATAATATTTTACATGAGTGTTTTAGTCAAACAGAAAAAAAAGTATAAATCCTTAGACATGAATCGAAAAATGCATGATGCATGCTGATATTTATCTGTTATCTGTCTGGGTTTACATGTAAATATTCTGCATTAATGAATATCAGCCTTTTTTTTCAGAAGACATTTTGTTACATTTGGTGAGTTACTTTGAAACCGCAAACTAAACGAATACTGAATAATTGACAGCATCTGCTTAACTTGGGCAATTTTGGAAGTCAGAGCTTTTAAAGGTACAAAACCATTTTAATATGGCAGCATGTTTGGAAGAAACATTGCAAAGGGGGTCATTTTGTATTTTTAGAATCGTGTTGCCACTGTTGTCTTTTGTTGTTCTGTGACACGGACACTGCCTAAAACAAACCATGAGATACCTTGTGTGATGTGTTTTTCATTCTATTTTAAACCCAAACCTGCCGATAAACACAACCGTGTGCACAAATTGAACTTAAATTGACCCTAGATGACAACAATAGCAACCAGAATCATATGCTAATTTTTCGTAAGATGCAGTTAATTAAAGTGGAAATGTAATTGAAGTTCAGTTATCACCACACTATATTAACTCATAAACAAATTCTGCAACATAGACTCACAAACGCACACACACACACACACACACACACACACACACACACACACACACACACACACTGCCTACGCAACGGGCTGGGAACAGTGAATTATGTCTGGATGTCTGCGTAATGAAGACACCGTGTGATTCGGAGGAGAACAATTTGCAGCGGTTGGAGGTAATGGCTGTTTGATCGTATTTTCTTTATCTGTGCATGAAGCCGAACGCGTGTTCACAATGCACTAAGACACAGGGTCCTCCAAACAACATTAAACTGGGTTTAACGAACCATTCAGAGCGTTCAAATATGCACAAATGAGCTGGGGGTTGTTGACCCGCTGCTGGATAATGGAGGAAGAGAGGGAAGGATGAGAGGAATGGAACTAGCACGAGAGCTAGGTAGAGAGATAGAAGGAGAGCTAAAGGGGCAGGATGTGGTCTAGTCTGGTGGTTAGGGTTTGCAAACCCCTACGGCCACAGTCAACCTGTCCAAGTATCCTTGAACACGGCTAAACTAACTCGCAGACTAACCCCAACTTGCTTATAAATGACACAATTGTAAAAATCCCTGACAAGAAAGAAGTCTGTCAAAAGAAAGGGAGAGAGTAGAGCAATTGAGAGAGATATAGAGAGAGGGTGAGTGAGAGAGAGAGAGAGAGAGAGAGAGAGAGAGAGAGAGCAAGAGAGAGAGAGACAGAGAGAGAGAGAGAGAGAGACAGAGAGAGAGAGAGAGCGAGAGAGAGAGAGCGAGAGAGAGCGAGAGAGAGCGAGAGAGAGATGTACTAGCATTTACTACCACACCCAATCTGTGATCACTATGTTTGCCCGCGTCCCGTCCCTACACACTCATACTTTGCCTACACACACACACACACACACACGCACACGCACACGCACACACACACACACACACACACACACACACACACACACACACACACACAGGGCAGCGGCGACGCCGTACCTTTCGGTGCGGTTGGACTGGCGCCGGCAGGGCACGGTGTTGCGCACGCAGGTGCCCGTGCCGGGGTCCACGTTCTCCACGATGACGAAGGGCCGCTCCTCCAGCGTGGCCACGGTGAGGTGCCGGTCGTCAGACACCTGCTCCAGGAAGCTGCCGTAGCGCGGCCACACCGGGTAGCGCACCTGCAAGATGCCCTGCGCGTAGGTGCCCACCTGGTGGGGGGGGGGGGGGTCATGGGTTGGGGAGAAGGGAGAGAAAGGGGAGAGAGAGAAAAGGGGAGAAAGAGAGAGGAGAGGGGTGGGTCAGGCGAGGAGAGGGGAGAGAGAGAGAGCAGAGGGGTGGGTCATGGGTTGGGGAGAGGGGAGAGGGGAGAGAAAGGGGAGAGAGAGAAAAGGGGAGAGAGAGAGAGGAGAGGAGAGAGAGGAGAGGGGTCGTCATGGGTTGGAGAGAGGGGAGAGAAAGGGGAGAGAGAGAAAATGGGAGAGAGAGAAAGGGGAGAGAGAGAGGAGAGGAGAGAGGAGAGGGGTCGGTCATAGGTTGGAGAGAGGGGAGAGAAAGGGGAGAGAGAGAAAGGAGAGAGAGAGAAAGGGGAGAGAGAGAGGAGAGGAGAGAGGAGAGGGGTCGGTCATAGGTTGGAGAGAGGGGAGAGAAAGGGGAGAGAGAGAAAGGGGAGAGAGAGGGGAGAGGAGAGAGAGGAGAGGGGTCGTCATGGGTTGGAGAGAGGGGAGAGAGAGGAGAGAGAGAAAGGGGAGAGGGGTGGGTCATGGGTTAGGGAGAAGGGAGAGAGAGAGGAGAGGGGAGAGAGACATTGCATTTGTATGATTATACATTTGTATGATTTCAACGGGCCACAAGTGTCTCTGAATGATGGGTTTCAATATCACCGGTCGGGGGATTTTCGGCCAGCCCCACCACCACCCCCACCTTTCACTCTCCTGTTCTGTCTCGTTGTGTCATTTTATCCTCTCCTGCTTCCCGTCTCCCTTTGACCCCCCGTTCACCACCTCTCCTCTGCTCAACCCCTGGCCGTTTCACTTCAACCTTCGTAAGGTCACGGGAAGTGAAGAAAAATACGTGCATGTGGAGAAAGTTGAATGTGTGTTGAGGAAGGGAGGGAGAAACAGAGAGGGAAACGGACAACGAAAGGAAGGAGACAGCAGATAGACGATGAGGCACCGACAAACACACACACAGAATTTATGTCGTAACACCTTTGTCAATGGATGACTAATCGGCCAGTCTGTGTGCCTGTTTGTGTGTGTGGTGTGTGTGTGTGTATGTGTGTGTGTGTGTGTGTGTGTGTGTGTGTGTGTGTGTGTGTGTGTGTGTGTGTGTGTGTGTGTGTGTGTGGTGTGCGTGTCTGTGTGACATATTCAGGAATGGGATCCAATTGAATGTATTTTTTTTGTACCCATCCTGTTCCTTGTTTTGACAACAACGGCCTATGTACCATTATAGTACATGAGCCGTTGTAAAAGATCAGTGCTTCAAAAATTGGCTCCGAGCCAGGTTTCCTGCCCAAGACGCATTGTTTTGATCCGACACAGATGCATGCTGGGATTGTGAGACATCACACACTACCTGAGCTTGTGAAACCTTAATGGCTTTTTTTCTTCATAACACCGGGCTAAAGTGGGTCATATCCTCCTGACGACTCGTGTCACAGACAGAACACTACACACCTTTCAGGATCCTGTCGTTGTAGAATATGATGATTGGTGCTTTATGTTGTTTGGGCAGTGTTGGTCACAAAATGCCTAGTAGCATAGCATTTTTTGGTAACACTTAAGGGCACATTGTGTAGCCGTTGATTGTTAATGCAGTAGGTTTGGGTTAACTCTAGCCCTATTAAATAATGTTGTGGGAGTGTGTGTGGATGAAGGCTGGCTTAAGCAGACTCACCTGGCCGAGTCTGATTGGATTCTGGGGCTGGGTGAGGCTGCACACCTGTTGCACATTGAGTAATCAGTGTGCACAGGTTAGACCAGCCATCACCAAACACACAGAGAGAGAGAGATCTCCTAAATGGCAACATGGAACACCATGCCATGTATCATTATCAACAATCCTTTACAATAAGCCGGTCTTTCAACATCACCACCCTGTGTCCTTTGTTTGGAGGAACCCAGTAAAAGTCACCTAGGTGACATGTAGCTTTGTCTTTGTAAATGAATACCTTAGTTTAACATGAACACCGTTAGTAAACATGAACGCCATTTGTAAATGAGTACTAGACCATTAGTTAACTGTTACATAACTGTTGGTTCATGCTTATTACTGCATTAGCTTATGAGAATTATTGGTTAATGTACCCTTATTGTAAAATGTTACCAACTGTTCTGTGCAGTCTGCAGAGACATTCTGTGTGCGACCCCATCGAGAGACCCAAATCAGTGACATAATGATCACAATTTCTGATTTCAAATAGTTGACTGTAGCTACTGATAAAACCCTGTTGAAAACGATGGCTGTGAACGGTACACGGAATAAACAAATGTGCATGTTTCAAATAGGTTTTATTCACATGCAACCAAATAAGTAATAGCACTTTATATGACATGTTTTTCATTCCGACGGTGAAAGCTTTGCACACATCTCGTCTCGGATGTCATCGGGATCGTCACGGGATACCTCCGCGCTCCGGCTTCCAGTTTCTCTGGACCGTCTGTCGACCCGGTAGGTTCCCCATCGTCTGGACATGCTGTTGCTCCACAGTCCACGTTGAACATCTGGACCTGGACATATGGGAGCCCGTCAACACGACCTCAGGAACACAGCAGCACTTCCGGGCTGCAAAGGACGATCAACACCCTCTCGAGGATGGCTCTGTTGTTCTCCGGGTCGAGAACATTATCGATAATTCCTGGATGAAGAGCCTGCTGTGTCTCTTCGACTCTGGTCGCGGTCTGGATCAGTACTTCAAGGGCTTAACTGGTCAGAGGTATCTATCCGCTGCTGAGACTGAAGCGTCTGGCTTTGTGGATGAGAACGCCCCGTCCTCTCTGGGGGATCCAGATCAATGGAAGCCACCGGTTACATTTGACTCAGATCTCTTCCAGTGGATTATCGAACCCGTGTGGGGGAAAAGGGGGCTGAAATGGATACAAGCTCCATGTGGGTTGATGAAAACGCCATCCGTCTGATTGTGGATAACCTAACTAACTCTGATTGTGGATAAGTCTCACACCTGTACCCAGTGACCTTCAGTTCACTGCTCCTCTGGGGACAAAACCTGTGGCTTGAAGAACCAAAGTCGAGGCTGCTTCCTCTTGGCTTTCAGGCTGTTCCACCGAGAAAAGACAAGTGTAAAACTGTGTGTTTACAGCTTCTCACTTCAAATGAATAGAAATAGAAATTCAATACCCCTGTTGCTCGTTAATGCACTTTTTACAAAGCACATTACATGCACACATCAGACAACACAGCAGAGTACATTTTGCTCTCTCAGTACTATCAAATGTTTGTTTTTTTATCTTTAGATTTAGAATTATGGAAGTTGAGATCTTGGAGAGTTTAAAGTTGTTCTCAAAAAATGCTCATTTGAGAACACCCTGTTTAAAAGCGTATTAGAAAAGCCTTTTATAGGGGTCGGTTTTTGCAGTTTGTACTTTTGCTCTTGGTACATTTAATGTTAACCTGAGTAAATACTTTGCTTTGGCTCGAGATTGTCATGACGAGTTGCAGTTTTTCTTACATAAAGACTACCTGTAACTTTAGCACCTCGGACTAGGACAGACAAAGAGAGACGTACGGTCGTATTGAGACAACGTCTCCTGGCTCGAACAGACCCCCTCTCAGCACCACGCATTCAGGGGCAAAAACAACGTCAGGAACAAATGTCTGTGGGGAGTTACTCCCGGACCTAAAAACCCTCTCCGCTGTTGCCTCTGAGCCGTCAAGCAGACGATGAGTGATCACCCCGGTGCTGGCCGTGGCCCCTGTTGGAGCCAGGTCTCTGAGGGGCCATCTGGGCATCTGATGAGCCCAGACAGCCCACCGCCCTCAGCGGATGGGGGCGCGCACAGCGGTTATTTTCTGACACCCTCGTGTCCCCATGCAGGAGCAGAGCTTTTAACCGTCACCCGGAGGGGATGCACGTTGGGACTCGTTTTTTAGAAGTATTTCTTGTTGGAATCCCAATTCTATTGACAAGAACTCAGGGTGCCTAAGCCTCAGTGTCTATCTGGCCCAGTCTGTTCACAGAAGACAATGAGGTGAGAGGTAGGAAAATGAGAAGAAGAAAACCTAAAAACATGAGGGGCGCACATGACCGAGATCTGTGTGTGACTGTGTGCCTACAAGCATGTGTGTGTCTGTGTGTGTCTTTGTGTATGCGTGCCTGTGTATTTTATGTGCGTGTGTGTGTGCGGGCTTGCGTGTATGTCTTGTGTGTGTGTTGTGTGTATTTGTGTGTGGGTGTTGTGTGTATGTGTGTTGTGTATGTGTGTGTCTGTGTGTGTCTGTGTGTGTGTGTGTGTGTGTGTGTGTGTGTGTGTGTGTGTGTGTGTGTGTGTGTGTGTGTGTGTGTGTCAAGCTGTCAAGGTTGTAGCAGAGCGGAGAGAGGGGCTTTGTAAAGAGCACGTCACCGCGCAGCCTGTCCCCGAAATGAATGAGCGACATGACGCTGTAGCAACTAGCCAAGATGGCGGGGGGGAGTGAATAAGGAAATAAAGAGGAGGAGGAGGAGGTGGAGGAGGAGCAGGAGGAGGTAGAGGAGGAGGAGGAGGAGGTGGAGGAGGAGGAGGTGGAGGAGGAGCAGGAGGAGGAGGAGGAGGAGGTGGAGGAGGAGGAGGAGGAGGAGGAGGAGGAGGAGGAGGAGGAGGAGGAGGAGGAGGAGGAGGAGGAGGGTGTGGAGCATGAGGGGTGTTGAGATGGAAACGTTGATGCACGCACGAGAACAGGTGGTGAGAGATAAGGCTGAAATGAGGAGGGAAAGGAGGAACAGATTTGGATCAAAGATTACCCAGGCGTGTGTGTGTGTGTGTGTGTGTGTGTGTGTGTGTGTGTGTGTGTGTGTGTGTGCGTGTGTGTGTGCGTGTCTGTGTTTGGATGTGGGTGTGTTCTGCTTGCCTGCATGTCCCAGCAACAACATATAAGAATGCCTGCATACGCACAGAGATAGAGCCACAGCATCAACCAGGGGAACCATAACCCAGGTCAGACCTCAGGTGACACTCGACCAAACCATGATGAGTGCATAGAGGATACGCTCACTGCAAACACCCACCACAATCTCACTTGTTGTCTCTCTCCCTTACACCAACACACAGACACACACACAATCACATACACTCACACACACACGCAAACATGCAAACATGCACACACACACAGACACACATACACTCACACACACCCGCACACACACACACACACACACACACACACACACACACACACACAGGCACGCTTAAGTAAAGACACTAGTGGCTGTCAGGGTGGAGACCAGCCTTGGGGTGACATTGACAAACTAGGGTGGTCCTGCAAGGGCAGAAATAAATGAGTTCAACTGTAGCTGTGAGATTAGACTCTGGACCTGGCTTAGCTCCTCTATTACAATTCAGCAATGGAGAGTGTGTGTGTGTGTGTTTGTCTTTGCCTATGTGTTTGTGTATGTGTGTGTGTGTGTGTGTGTGTGTGTGTGTGTGTGTGTGTGTGTGTGTGTGTGTGTGTGTGTGTGTGTGTGTGTGTGTGTGTGTGTGTGTGTGTGTGTGACAGAAATACTGAGAGAATTTACCATAATAATCATACAACGTAATGCTCTCAATCCTTTGTGTTTCACAGTTCATGCATTTATCAAAAAGTCATCTATTTGCATGATACTACCTTCTTGCTAGTCTTCCTGCTCACCAAATATATGAGGATTGGGTCAGTGCATTCCTTATGGGACTGCATGTTGATGGATGACTGAGAGAGCAAATGGAGCACTTGTCTTTACATTTAGTCCATATTTTTACATCAAATGTTGAAATCGTGCAAATGTTCCTCAAGCCACAATACACAGAGGTATCCTCTCTGAATGTTCACAAGCCAATCAAGCTCTCCATGTGCTGTGGCTTTCCTTGTTTCTCACATTTGATCCATCTTCCCATTACAAAAAAGAAATAGCACGGGCCCTGTTTTGTATTCCGAGCAGGCACAAAACAGAGACTCTCCATACCCTCTCCCTCTATTTAATCTGTTTCCATCCGGCCATGATCTAATGACTTCCTCACTCTTTGAATGACACTCCCCAGTCCTGGACCCAACTGGACATTGGCATGAAACTCTCTCATCCCCCATTAAAATCGCCTGAGTTCTGGTCTGATTCCATTAGGTTCTGTTGGGTTCTGTTGCATTCTGTTTGGTGCTATTGGGTTACATTGTGTTCAGATGGGTTCTATTGGGTTCTGTTGCATTCTGTTTGGTGCTATTGGGTTACATTGTGTTCAGATGGGTTCTATTGGGTTCTGTTGCATTCTGTTTGGTGCTATTGGGTTACATTGTGTTCAGATGGGTTCTATTGGGTTCTGTTGCATTCTGTTTGGTGCTATTGGGTTACATTGTGTTCAGAAGGGTTATATTGGGTTCTGTTGCATTCTGTTTGGTGCTATTGGGTTACATTGTGTTCAGAAGGGTTCTATTGGGTTCTGTTGCATTCTGTTGGGTTATATTGGGTTCTGTTGGGATCTGTTAGGTTATATTGGGTTCCATTGGGTTCTGTGGGATTCTGTTGAGTTCTATCGGGCTCTTTTGGGTTCTGTTGCATTCTGTTGGGTTCTATTGGGTTCTGTTGGGTTCTATTGGGGGTCAAGCGTACCTTGTCCCAGAGTCTCTCCCGGTCCAGAGCGATGAGGACCATGGAGGGGTTGGTGAGGAAGCCCTGGCTGTTGAAGGACAGGTCCTTCTTCTCCCACGTCACGTTCAGCATGTGTCTGCAACAGGTCAACACACACAGATAGATATATGTGAGCGCACACAGTCGTGGACACTGGCCTAAGCATACAATGAGCCCCCTCCTAATTTAGTACTTAACTATTTAGTCCTTTTTTTGAAGCACTGCGTTAGGCTCCTTGCTCAGGGCTGCTTACAGTTATCCTGGACATTAGGGATCAAACCTAGAACATTTTTGGCTGGAAGACCAACACACTAGCCAATAGACTTTGCTCAAGCTGAGCATGGCTCCCTTGGGAGACCCTGTCCCACCGGACAGCCGCTCATTAAAACATGATAGACCACGGCTGATTAGGGAAGGGGCAATATTTATACGAAGACCTCTCTTGTTCTCTTTTTCGCTCCCTCTCTCTCGTTCTCTTTCTCTCTCCCTCTCTCTCTTTCTCTGTCTCTCTCTCTCTTTCTCTATCTCTCTCGCTCTCTTTCTGTCACAAGCTTGAGTCTCGATGGTGGGCTGAACCAGCAGAACAATTAATTTAAACCAGATTAATTCTCAGAACACATGAAACCAACATACACGCACACACCTCACACTTTTTAGCACACAGGAAAAGTCGGCCAGAGCAATCAATCTATTCATCTATATATCTGGTCACGCTATGTAGAACAGAGTAGAGCAGTACCATTACCATATTTATTCCATAACATTTCTCTATGAAGCTGCACATCCATGTTGACCGTGTGGGCCCTTCACCTGTACAGAGTGTTGTTCTCCCAGTGTGTGGTGGGCGTGTTGCAGTCGTTGTGGCCCTCAGGAACGAAACCCTGGTACTTCTTGAACCCCTCCGCACCCTTGGCCACGATGGCCACGCCCTCCCGGACCCGCTGTCGCAAGCTCTTCCTCCAGTGGTCCGTGATCACGCCAATCAGTCCCACGGGGAAGCTGATTGGTGGAGGGCTGTTGGGGTTGCCCACGGCGAGGCTGGGGAGAATCCAGATGTAGCCCGGCCCCAGCAGGCCCACCTCGGACGCCTGGCTGAACAAATACTGGGCCTCTTCGTGGGAACAGTAGGCCAGCAGAACCTGGGAGTCCACCTTAGACAGAGACAGAGGCACAAGAAATGCAGACAGAAATTCAACACTTGAAAGGTTTTTTAAATGAAAATGTGCTTTGTTTTTTTTATCAGCTTCATATTGAGCTTTCTTTATTGCATGTGTGCTTTTCCTCGTTCCTAGAAAAGTTATTATTTGATTAGCTTTTATCACAGCCTGAGAGGAGAGTTTGGACTATGTTTTTTTGATGTAGTATTTGTAGGTATGTAGCAGCATGACATGTGATATGACTCATGGCTCTTGTTCCACCTGCTGCAGCATGCGT
>JACYXH010000733.1:262500-265000 GCA_026745465.1 Lota lota
AGATGGGTCTTTCAACTACAAAACAGGGATGATGTGGTTCAGGAGAAAAGGCTTAAATGATGCACGCAGTATCTCATTATGCGTTTCACAAATAGTCCTTTAGTACACATTTGTGATCCGGTGATTTGTATTTTTTACATGATTACAAGTTGTTTAAATAGATAATGATGGAACATTTGAATTAGTGTGGTATTTTAAAGTATTCAATTTAGAATGAATCCCACTCGCCAGACTAATAATGGCGGAGGGAATATGGACGACCTCGGTAGAAGGTAGAGAGGTTAACCGTCAGAATTATTACTTTAAGACCCCAAGGGAAATCTCCTCACCTTATTTCAACCTTCTTCATTCTGCCAAGTGTTAAAAACGACCCAGCAATAAGGATTTTTTTTAATGTATTTTTCTTACCAGCAAAGAGGTCTTGAAAGAATATTCCCTTATTTCAATGTGTCTCAGTTTGGGACATTTAAGACGCCTCCCAAACCCACTAACGTGGGGACTTTCAAGTGACTGAAATGGGCCAGACGGAGTACGGCTTGCGGTGGCCCTTCATTAACACGGAGCCTAGCAGGGAGCCATTCCCTTCCCTGCCTTGAAACCAGTACCAAGGGGCTGCTGCTGACCTGGTTCTGGAATTCTGAGTCCGTTTTCTGGATCATTAGGTTGAACGGGGGGGGGGGGAATGAAATGAGCGAGAGGGAGGGGAGGCAGAGTGGAAGGAGGAAGTGGGGGGGGGTTGAAAGAGAAGAAGCAAAAAAAAGAATGGACAGAGGGACAGAAGGACATGATGGGCAAAAAACTGAAAGAGTGGGAGGGAGAAAGGGAGAAAGGGAGAGAGGTAGAGAGGGAGAGAGGGAGAGAGGGAGAGAGGGAGAGAGGGAGAGAGGGAGAGAGAGAGAGGCAGAGAAAACAGGTCAGACCCAAATAGAAACTGAGTGTGATCCATCGAGAAAGAACGAGAGAGATAGAGAGCGAGATAGAAAGAGAGACATAGAAAAAGAGGAGACAGAAGTCTAGTTCTAGTTTTTCGCATCCAGACGGATCTCACATCAGTGCTGGCATCTCAGCCTCAAAACATCGCCTTGGCTTCCAGCCAGACCTGGTACCTTTCAAATAGAACCTGTTAGTTACAAGTTTTACTCCATACAAAACACACTGTGCCTCAACCATTAAGAGAAAAAAAAAAGGGGGGGAATAATTAGCGGGATTGCACTTAGTCATGACACATTTACAGCACACCTCAGATGAACTAATAATAGATGCAGGACAAGTTGAAACCAAAGAAAGTAAGAAGCCAAACCAAAACAAACCGATGGCCAAAAAACGAGGAGGTAGGTGATAATCCATTTTGGTTATGTTTATTTATAACCAACTGTTGTTGTTGTTGTGTTTGTGTTTTGGTGGCATCGCTGTACTACTACACATGAAAACCAGTTGCTGCTTTCAACCCAGCACAGAAATGCTGGCCCCTTCCCATGTCCGGGTGGAGGTCTAGAGACGAACAGACCCACGTCCAGACCCTATCCATGTTTTAATGAGCACATGGATGAATGCAGAAAAATGTAGAGTCTGGTATGAGAGTGGCAGGAAATTGAAGTTTAGCCAATGGGATTTCATGTGCATGCACTAGAGCTTTTCAATTTAGAGACCAGTTATTCCAATTTCTGCAATTTAAAAGTTATTTGACTGGAATGTGTATACCCAATTTTTTTGCAACAACAACAAAAACCCTAATTCTCTAAATTGCTGACAACTCATCAAACAATATGTTTTCTATTTTCTACTTTTTTTTATAACTGACATCTTAGAATTGGGGATTATCCCTCCTTTTCCAAAATCGGATTAACTGCCATAATGGGATGTAGAAAAACACTTTTTTACACAAACCTTTTAGACTTGCATATCACTATTGACATATAATTCATTTCCAACAAAAGATCAACACTACTCTCTCTCTCTTTAACATCAGATGTCTGACCTTTGCATTTGAGGGATTCTCCAATATTTTCTAATGCCAATATTTAACCATAATGTATTAACACCAGTATTGGTATTGTAAACTGCAACATTGTAATCAAGTATATTGCTCTGAAAGTGTGTGTGTGTGTGTGTGTGTGTGTATGTGTGTGTGTGTGTGTGTGTGTGTGTATGTGTGTGTGTATGTGTGTGTGTGTGTGTGTGTGTGTGTGTGTGTGTGTGTATGTGTGTATCTTTCTCCTTTCATATGAAGCACCCAAACTACCATCTCTCTCTCTCTCTGTTTCTCTCTGTCTCTCTCTCTCGCTCTCACTCTCTCCCACTCTCTCTCTCTCTCTCTCCCTCTCTCTCTCTCTCTCTCTCTCTCTCTCTCTCTCTCTCCCTCTCTCTCTCTCTCTCCCTCTCTCTCTCTCCCTCTCTCTCTCTCTCTCTCTCTCGCTCTCACTCTCTCCCTATCTCTCCCTATCTCAATCTATCTAACTCTCACTTTCTTGATCGCCTCTCTAGTTGTACTTTCACGTTT
>JACYXH010000733.1:270000-272500 GCA_026745465.1 Lota lota
CTGCTCATAAAAAGGGTTCACCTTTCCACCTTCAATCTTTCCAAAGTAAGACAGCGTCCATCCTGTTACCATGTTCTAAAGGAATAGAAACCCAGATCTCTGGTCTCTACTTTGAGTATGCCACTGTGGTCATTAGATAAAGGTTGGAAAGACATGGATAGAGGCTAACGCTACTGCTAATGCTACAGGTAAGTACCTTGTGTGGTATGACCACTGCAGAGCCGCCACTGATGCCCACGATGGGAAGAGCTGTCTGGGTGGACAGGAAGTCCAGGATCTGGGCCACCTCTGCCACCTGTAGGGGCATAAAATACAAAAATCGAGCCAATATATATATATATATATATATATATAAACTATTTATATTCACAATATGTTCACATGAGTGATGGTGTACAATTCTGCATTGTACAACGATGTGTTGTACTGTTGGCTGATTGTCTAATCTACCGTAATGTTTGCATGGTTGTAAGCCTTTGGTAAACAAAGATGAAAATAAAAAATAATCATTATAAATAACTATCATCCTAATATTCACGTTTGCGTTTCGCAATAAATCTGGCCTCGGATGGGAGGCCATTGTTTGCCAAATATGGCCTCGGACTAATGTTATTCAAAACTCCAGCCAATCAGAATGAAGCTCTGACATGCTCTCTTTGCTCTTGCCGAATCAGTTTGGAAGTCAAGCAAAAACAAACTCTAATCTGAGTAAAGCCTTTTAACATCGTTAATTACATTATTCTGTCTATCTTGGATAAAAGCAGTTGTGATTGCTCATAGATTGCTACACGTTCCACAGCTGTCATAGTTGTTTTTATTGGCAGAGTTTGGCGCTCCTTGTCCGTCATGAACTGAAACTCCCTCCCCCGAGTGCTGATTGGTCCTAGCATACCCCCACCGAGTGCTGATTGGTCCTAGCATACCCCCACCGAGTGCTGATTGGTCCTAGCATTGACACTTTCTTGGAAAAGGTTTTCAACGGGCCCGAGGCCAGACAGATCTGCAGAGAGAACCGGAAGGTGAACTCTGAGATCGGGTCGGTCTCACGGGGGTGTAGCTCACCTGAGCCCCGGCCCCGGAGCCTACGTCATCCTCGAACACCACCCCGTGGAGCTTCTCCGTCGCCATGGTGTTGCACAGCCGGGTTAGCAGGTCGCGCGGGTTGGTGTCGTTCACCAGCACCGTCACGGGATTCACCGCCACCGGTAGGTCGGCGAAGTTCTCTGCGCTCAGACGACCTTTGACCTCTGTCTGGTAGCTGGAGCCGCTGAAGACCACCGCCACGTTGATGGTGGGGTGGAGGACCAGGGGCCGCGCCCGCAGCGGGGCCGGGGCCCCCGAGAGCAGGAGGAGGAGCAGGGAGAGCAGGGTAGGGAAGGGAGGAAAGGGAGGAGAGCGGGGTAGAGAAGGTCGATGGAGCCCCCTGGGAGAGTCCATGCTAGCACCCTACAGCCTGGAAGGAGGAAGGCAGAGACACAGTCAGACTGACAGTGTGTGTGTGTGTGTGTGGGTGTGTGGGTGTGCGGGTGTATGTGTGTGTGTGTGTGTGTGTGTGTGTGTGTGTGTGTGTGTGTGGGTGTGCGGGTGGGTGTGGGTGTCTGTGTGTGTGTGTGTGTGTGTGTGTGTGTGTGTGTGTGTTGGTTTGTGGGTGTAAAGGTGTGCGTGTGTATGTGTGTGTGGGTGTGCGGGTCTGAGGGTGTGTGTATGTGTGTGTGTGTGGGTGTGCGGGTGTGTGTGGGTGTGTGGGTGGGTGTGTATGTGTGTGTGTCTAACAGTCAAGCCATCATTATGTGTCCCTTATTCCTCTCTCTCTCTATCTCTCTCTCTCTCAGCCTACTGTGCCCCTCTTTGACCTTTCTGTACGGCAGTATTAACTCTGCTTTTACAATTGTCTCGTGAGATATAGCATCACACGTGTGTGTGTGTATGTGTGTGTGGGGGGGGGGGGTGTTTGTGTGTGTGATTGCTTGCTTGTAATCCTCCTTAATCCAACTAGCAGTGTCATGAATCTGATCAACCCTTCATCTACACATACACACACACACGCACACACACACACACACACACACACACACACACACACACACACACACACACATATGTAATGTAGCTATACAGCATAGAACATAGCATAGAACAGAACCTGTGTGTGTTCATATGTGTTCACTGATCCCTTCTGAACGGAGAATGTTTTGATGTCGCAACATTGTCCAGTTGGAACAAACTCATGTGTGGTTCAAAGCTACACCTGCTATGCTCCTTTGATGAGGAGCAATGCCCTTTTCTTAGTGACATACAGTAGTACACACACACACACACACACACACACATACACACACACATGCATATACAGACACACATACACACACATGCACACACACTCCAAGTATCCCAGGGAGCCGTGTTCCTATGATCTCGGAGAGGCCTGTGATCATCAGAGACAGCGTGATAATTAACAGTACCTCCTGTTTTTGAATCAAAGCCCTATTCAAAGCAGCCC
>JACYXH010000733.1:287500-295000 GCA_026745465.1 Lota lota
TTTTCCCCCTTTGAAAAACACAATATCCTCATTGGCTCTCCCCCGGTGGTTACAATATATAACTGCTATATAAAGTGTACAAAACAGCAGAATATACAATGAAACAGATCCGTAACGTTTCTCTGACAAAGGAGTCACCGATATTTAACACCAATGTGGCAACGTATTAACATGTCATGCATGTGCTGTCTTACCAGACACCGCTATTGAGATTTTTCACATTTATACCGCTCGTTATAGTACTACCCTCGAGTTGGGCACCTAAATCTATGCCAGCACAAAACTCTTATTCGTGTTTTTACTTCATAAAAGAGATACATTAAACTTAGTAACACAGAATACAACTAACACATGTACAAAAAGCTTCCAAATGTATGAAACAGTGGAAAACGGACACTCAAATGAACCTTTCTAATATACTTTGTTTGTGGATTGTACACCTAATTGAAAACATAAATATTCTCATTGCTTAATTTGTGCAGGAAAAGTTGTCTTTGTTCGTTTGGCACATTTGAGGCCTCCCTAAAGACCCAATATCTTTGGTGCCTTTGGTTGAAGTTGGTATTAATCTACAGGTTGATATGATACTATTGGGTCCGTAACGAGGTTTGATGTAACAAAGGAGTCACCGATAAAACAGCAAACTTCCAGTTTCAGTTGTCATGCATTAGTGATGCATCACCATGACCGGACGATAACTTTCTGAACACGTTGTAATAAAATACCGCTCGTTATAGTACTACCCTCGGCTGTTCCCTACTATAACTTCATCTGACTAAACTCTTATCTCTGACCTCCTTGAGATTAGACTGGTCAAAGCTAGTACTTGGTTCAGTTACTAGCAACTGCTAACAATAAGGCTACAGTTTAGCGCCTGTGAAGAAATGATAAAAGTGGAGACTTGATGCTGATTACCTCTGTATCTGGAATCTTATTTTGAAACTTCTGTCGGCAGATACCATTGCTACATTTACACACACAAATTAAATAAACTGTATTTTTTATCAATAGCTTCTGAACTGTCAGGAAAAAAGATTATGAAACTGATAGAAAATATGAGTCTGAGTGGTTTTTCTGCTTGGAGAGTAATTTGTTCACCAATGAATAAATGAATAAATAACTCCATCATCTCCAGCGTCCACTAGCCTGTCTCATCCTGAGGGGTGAGGCTCTCCCAGGGGCAGATGATCTCCTTGGTGCCCTCGCCCTCTCGGGAGCTCCTCCTGCGCTCTTCCTCCTCCTCCTCCTCCTCCTCCTCAGAGTCGATGGGGTAGATCCGGCTCTCCGGGGGAATGTCCACCTTGATCTGGAAGAAGCTGGAGGAGACAGAGAACGTTATGGAACACAAGTTGATGTCCGCCTTGATCTGGATCAAACTGGTGGAGACAGAGAACGTTATGGAACACAAGTTGATGTCCGCCTTGATCTGGATCAAACTGGTGGAGACAGAGAACGTTATGGAACACAAGTTGATGTCCGCCTTGATCTGGAAGAAGCTGGTGGAGACAGAGAACGTTATGGAACACAAGTTGATGTCCGCCTTGATCTGGATCAAACTGGTGGAGACAGAGAACGTTATGGAACACAAGTTGATGTCCGCCTTGATCTGGATCAAACTGGTGGAGACAGAGAACGTTATGGAACACAAGTTGATGTCCGCCTTGATCTGGATCAAACTGGTGGAGACAGAGAACGTTATGGAACACAAGTTGATGTCCGCCTTGATCTGGAAGAAGCTGGTGGAGACAGAGAACGTTATGGAACACAAGTTGATGTCCGCCTTGATCTGGATCAAACTGGTGGAGACAGAGAACATTATGGAACACAAGTTGATGTCCGCCTTGATCTGGATCAAACTGGTGGAGACAGAGAACGTTATGGAACTCAAGTTGATGTCCGCCTTGATCTGGATCAAACTGGTGGAGACAGAGAACGTTATGGAACACAAGTTGATGTCCGCCTTGATCTGGAAGAAGCTGGTGGAGACAGAGAACGTTATGGAACACAAGTTGATGTCCGCCTTGATCTGGATCAAACTGGTGGAGACAGGACGTTAAGGAACACAAGTTGATGTCCGCCTTGATCTGGATCAAACTGGTGGAGACAGAGAACATTATGGAACACAAGTTGATGTCCGCCTTGATCTGGATCAAACTGGTGGAGACAGAGAACGTTATGGAACACAAGTTGATGTCCGCCTTGATCTGGATCAAACTGGTGGAGACAGAGAACGTTATGGAACACAAGTTGATGTCCGCCTTGATCTGGATCAAACTGGTGGAGACAGAGAACGTTATGGAACACAAGTTGATGTCCGCCTTGATCTGGATCAAACTGGTGGAGACAGAGAACGTTATGGAACACAAGTTGATGTCCGCCTTGATCTGGATCAAACTGGTGGAGACAGAGAACGTTATGGAACACAAGTTGATGTCCGCCTTGATCTGGATCAAACTGGTGGAGACAGAGAACGTTATGGAACACAAGTTGATGTCCAGCTTGATCTGGTTGAAACTGGTGGAGACAGGATGTTAAGGAACACAAGTTGTGTCGCTTCCTTGGACTTGCTGTATATTTTAACGTTTGGATATTTATTGACCTTTTAGTTTGTGTATGTGCATTCTTTAGTCGTGAGCCAACGTGACGTGAGACGGGCATGCATTTATTACTTACTTGGCGATGCGTCTGGGCGGGGCCTGAGTGGGCGGGTCCGTGCTGATTGGCTGCACGCGGCTGCTCATGCTAGCAGGGGCGGGGCATTTGGGCGAGAGACTGGCGAACACCGTGGAGGGGGCGCAGCCTCTCTTGAGTAGGCGCCCTAGCGACAGAGCCACGCGGGACTTTGACCCGGCAACACCAGCACCACCACCCTCGGCGTTGTACTCCCCCCCCCCCTCCCTCGCCGCGCTCCCCCCCTTCCGCTCCGAGGCGGGGGTGCTGTCGATGGCCACGCTGATGGGGGAGGGGCAGGCAGGGGAGTGGCTGAGGAAGGGAAGCGGGGGCGAGGCATTGGCGGAGGGGGGGTCGCTGATGCCGGAGTAGACGGAGAAGTGGGGTACGGGGGCGGTGAAGCGGCACAGCTGTGAGGTCAGAGGGGGGGGGGGGGGGGGGGCAGAGGTCAAACGGCATGACGACACGGAGGTGTGGAGACATGATGTGGGAAGATGTTGAGTCACCAACAGACACAAGCAAACAAAGAATGAGAGACAAGACATGAAACCCATGGTTTCTGACTCTTCTTTTATTAGCGTAGTTCTGATGGCAAAGCAACGAGAACACAGAGTGTGAATGGAACGATGGACATGACCGGTGGAAACAGACAATATGACGGGCCACGTGTGAAACAACATTCATAATGTTATGGGTTGATGCACTCAAATACTGTCAAAAAAAGAAAAACAGCGGTGACCTTGACTAGCTTCCGTTTTGTGTAAACATCTGACTGCATATTACGGCACTATTTATTACATTAAATCCGTAACACAATCCTGACTCTCAATTTGTCAGAAAGCTTTTTAACTATATAGCTAGTATACTGGCTGGTGATTCTCATTGCAACAAGTTGCTACATTGATTCTTCATTCCCGAATCCCATATCAAGCAGGATAGCAGCAGTGCATATAAATATTAAAATGAAAATGATTCTATAATCCCTGTTGTAGTTGCATCTCACTGCTTGAAAGCTTGGGGGTTCTTATTCCCTTTCAGTTGCACGTCGGTGAAAGTGCAACGACATTCTGTTCATTTCCCAATCCAACCCAGCAAACGCGTCATTCCAATCTACACTTCCCTAAGAGCCGACGGAGAGACCGTCTTCCCTTTCAGCTTGTAGCTCCCGCCCAACATGAAAGCGAACGGCCCCTCAACGCGCGCTACGCTAGCGCGCTACGCTAGCGCCGCGTGCCAGTGTCGCGCCGCGGCGTTGTTTGCGCTGTGCGCGCGTTCAACGCTTGCCGGCCGGTGGGGGCACCTCTTTGCCCTGCTTGCTGAGTTTGCTCATGACCTGCGTGATGTCCACGGGGCCGCTGGCCGCCATCTTGGCGCGCTGCTCTGCCTCCAGCTGCCGCACGGCGATGGGGCTGAGGCTCGGGCGCCGCTTCTTGGCGTTCTGCTCCAGCTGGCTGGCGCTGCGAGGGCGGGGTCAGAGAGAGAGGAGAGGAGAGGAGGAGGAGGGAGGAGGGAGGAGGGAGGGGGGAAGAGGGAGGATGGAGGATGGAGGAGGGAGGAGGGAGTGGGGGAGGAAGGAGAGGGAGGAGGACGTAGATGAAGAGCAAGAGAAGTGTCATCGACAGTGAAGAGGAGGGAGGGAGGTGGTGGCTAGGGTGTTCGACTCCCAGGACCGAAGGGTTCTGGATGGTCCTATCCCACAACCTAACCAGTAGGCATCATGGAGCAAGTTATCTAACCCCTCGACCTGCTCATCATTAATGACAGCTCACAATGACTGTAAGCTGCTTTGTACAGAGGCGTCCGGTAAATGACTGACATAGGAGGGAGAGGAGACCAAGAACTGCATAGAAAGAGGGGGAGTTAAGGTGAGGTAGAGTTAGAGAAACTAAGACGAATACGGAGGTGCGAAAGAGACATGTGTCTCTTCTAAGATGCATGCGTTCTGGAATATAACGATTTATAAACGTGAAGATAATGTCGGAGTGGTCATGTGACTAAAGGGACCCACCTGAACTTGTGCTCATCGGGAGTGATGGCCTTTCTCTGGGTTTCTTTAAACACAGGAGACTTGAGGTAGCGGCCGAAGGAATCCTGTAATACACACACATACACACACACACACACACACACACACACACACATTGACACGCACACACACAAACGCACACACGCACACACACATGCACATACACACACACGCATGCGCAAACACACATTGACACGCACACACACAAACGCACACACGCACACACACGCACACACACACATACACACGCACACACACATGCACATACACACACACATACACACGCATGCACGCACACACACACAAACACACACACACAAACACACGCACCGAATATTTATCATAAAAACAGCTCTTAATATTTGATATTGACTGTAAATTCTTATAAGCACACCCACACACACACACACACGCTCAATCGCTGACCTTCTTCATGAGCATGTAGATGTGCGTCTGGGCGGCGTCCAGGACGTATCTGTGGGGGTGCTTCAGACCCTTCACCGTCACCTCCATGGTCTTCCCGTCGATGTTAATCCACCGTGGAGCTCCCCGCGCCAAAAATGTTCTGACAAAAGAATCAATAAATAACCTTTATTAGGCTTTGAAGAGCACAAAATACTTGAATCTGCTGCCATGGGTGTACACTGTATTGTTATAGTTCATCTTTTACTTGTAAATCTGCTGGGCTTTGTCTTTCATGGTCGCTGCCGTCCCCCACTTCAGGTCCTCACATCCCTCCCAGAATGCCAGGTTCTCACCTGCACACGATGGGTTTAGAACCCAACACAACAGAATAGGATTAGAACAGAACAGCACAACATAGAGATCTAGATATGCAGCACAAACATACAACAATGGTAGTACTATTTGCAACTATTAACGTGTTCATAGAAGGAGCACGTAATTATAGATTCCTACTGGCAGACATATTATTAACATGATTATTCACAGGCAAGATACAAAGATATCTATAGTTATTTCCTTCTTGTATCACAGTATCAGGCTTTCAGCTTGCAGTTAGATTACCTCAGCAACCAACACGATACGATTCCCTCTGACTTTTGACCTCACTAAGATGGCTGCCACCTACCACTGAATTCTTTCTTGAGGAAGAGTCTGAAGTCATCTCGTCCGCGAGGGTCTGAAAGCAACTCTCCAAAGCTGAAGGTCCACCTTTCCACACGCATCTTGGTGGGAATCTCCACACTGCACACACAAGCAGACATACACACACACACACACACACACACTCACCACACACGCGCGCACACACAGACATGCACACACACACGCGCACACACACACACACGCAAGCAAGCAATTGAATATGAGTTGTTTATCATTCATTTACATTAGTAGCTACATATTTTTATGAAACACTGTCTATGAAGACATACTACAGTACTCAGACAGAACACTAAATATGATCATATCTTGGGATGTGTGGGCGTCCTTACTGTGCCCCGTTCAAAGTCCAATAGGTGGCATCATCGCTGACCCAGGGATTGCTAGGCAGGCACTGAGCCAGGAAGGGGTCGTGGCTTTTATAGGTGGTGCAGTATTTCACCATCCTATAAGGAACATCCTCACAATGTAAACAATGTCTGTATGAATATTGAACTCTAAGGGCTTTGATTTGGTTTGATTTCTGTCTGTTGTTTCTTCCCGTTCTATCTTTGCAATGAAGTGAGTGTATGGCTGTGCTGCTATGATGTTATGACTGTAAAGCATATACAATATCCTCTTACCATATAACTGAAAGGGCTTTGGACTGTACATAACTATCTTAAAATGAAGCACTTACACTAGCCTACCATTTTTGTATCGGTCAATTAACTCAAAAACAGAAAAAGAAAAAGCTGAAAGTCACCCAAAATCAATTTAGGCTTAAAGGGGACAATTATATTGAGCTGACCTCCATTAACCGACACAGCACTTTAAACACAACTCACATCATGCGCTAAGCGATATCATAGTGACTGTTTAAACCTGTATTACCTTTACCAATACATGGCGACTAAGACATTATAATATAATAACAATAAACATTAATACACAATTCAACCAATTGTTTATCAAATACAGGTCCTTCATGCCCACGCCTGTCAACAATGTTTGCATCTAGCATCTTGCGCACCTTGCGCACAACTTTTAACTACAGCAGGTGTGCTCTAAGTCCCTCTAATGGACAACACACCATAACCAAGAGAATCTTGCATTTACAACAATATGTAAAAAGATGAATGCATAAGCTTCACTAATTCATATATCTGTTCATCAACCTAAACAAGCATTAGACGCGTTTCATCTAACAACAACACAGGCAAAACAGTTCATATAAGCAAGTAGGACGGTGCAGATATATCTGGACTAGAAATATAAAACGATATATAGCAGGCTTACCCTCCGATGGACACAGATGATTTCACCCTGGGCCTCATGATGGACTGCTGGGTGAAGATCATCTACGTGGAGTCAGAAACAACACGCCATATTACAGACGCCTGGCACAGATCAGAAGCACACAACATTACATCTCATCTGTTTGGCTTGTAAGTATTAGGCTGCTACTTGGCAAAGGCATATGTGTTGTCATACTGACTGATATTGACGATATCTTCCATTATATCACAGGTTTATGTTTAGTAAATTGTATTTCAGGCAGACTTACGATTCTCCCATAGTAGTCCGGGGTTTTTGTCTGGGAAAAAGAATAAATTTCACAAAGCAGAGATTATGTGGTACAGATTGGAAATACCTGTGGTGGTGGTGGTGGGGGTGGTGTTGTGTGTGTGTGTGTGTGT
>JACYXH010000733.1:297500-370000 GCA_026745465.1 Lota lota
GAACTTGTACGTTGAGGAAGAGTTCACAAAGGGCAAGGATGTGACTCACTTCCTTACACAGAATGGGACAATGGCAGTTAAAAACTTAGCATGGCCCCTATGCAACCAATGCATTAAAAAGTGACATTAAACTGTGTGAAGCACAAGGATTAAGTTGTTGTTGTTGTCGTCGTCGTCGTCGTCGTTGTTGTTTTGTTGTATACCTCTAGCAATTCAATGCGTGTGTTACCATGGTAACGGGGCGGAGTTACAGTGATGTAAACAGTTACTTGGAAGCGGTAGAGGGACGTGTCAGGTTTGAGGACCAGGCGCTTGTGGTCCTGCAGGGGGTAGATGTACCCCAACGCCACCAGCATGCAGCCCAGACCCCGGGCCTCTGAAACCACCAGGAAGCCATGAATGGTTGAGGGTCGCCTTGCCGGTCATGCTGCTTAATAGCTCATTAATACTTCATATTTAAGTAAGTAGTGTACGTAACGTAATACTTAATAAGAAGGAGAAAGAAACACACCATTCGAGAAAAGATTGGGTGGTTTTATCGGACGTGATAAAAAAGAATGTTACGCCATACATATTTAAATATGTACGTTTGTATCAAGTCTCACCTTGCGCGTCAATGTTGAATCTGTCAGCTAACCATGCCACTATATCTTCCCCTGTGGAGAATGGAAAAACATTGTGTTGTTAGGCTGATTTTCCAACATAGTGCCAGTAGGACATTAAATGTATGACTTAACAATGAATGATCTTTACATTTAGTTTAATACATGTAGTCATTTAGTAGATACGTCAATCTAAGGCTACTTGCTAGGGCTACTTACAGGTGAAGCTGACAACACCATGACTTATTGATGTGCACATCATGAAACGGGAAGTGGAAAGTAAAGCGACTGCAGAAGTACCAGTGGGGTGTCTGGTGTTGCTTTTGTTAGCTGATCCAATCAATTTTTTCGGTTTGTGCTTTGAAGCAGTGAAATCTGAACGATTCACAGGGAGAGGTGAAAACAAGCCACTGCCAAAACACAAACATGCAGCCTCACAGCTATGTGGTTCAAGAGCAAAAGGTGTGTGTGTGTGTGTCTGTTTGTGGTGTGTGTGTGTGTGTGTGTGTGTGTGTGTGTGTGTGTGTGTGTCTGTCTGTCTGTCTGTTTGTGGTGTGTGTGTGTCTGTTTCTAAACGTCAAACCCCTCACCGAGATGAAACAGCTGGATATGTGAACAGTCCCCTATGGAGGTTATTTATTGTACTTTGAATGTGTGTGTGTGAGAGAGATATAGCATAGAGATATCCAAGCGCAAAAGAGAGAGAGAGAGAGAGAGGAGAGGGAGAGAACAGGAGAACAAGAGCGAGAGACAGAGCAAGAAGAGAGAGAGATTTAAACACTGTACTTTGTAAAATACAAATACAAGAATAGATCAAATGAAACCAAACAACTCTACTGTGTTTGTAGTGACTGCCCTGTTTTCCATTCATTTACCAAGTGGCTGTTATTACTAGGCTGAGAATAGACGTAATGCCTGACGTGATGTGTGTGTGTGGGTGTGCATGCGTGCGCGGGTGTGTGTGTATGTGTTTGTGCGTGCATACGTGCGTGCAGAAATGTGTGTTTGCATGTGTGTGTGTGTGTGTGTGTCCGCCCTCTCTCACCCATAATGGCGTGGGGTATAGTGGTGATGACCAGGCGCTGAGGCTGTGACTTCACCCCCGTCTTAGGATCCTGCATCTCCAACAGCACCGCCTCCGCCTGCACAACAGAAACAGAAACGCAGACGGATGAGAAGGGGGTTGCCATGACAACGGGTTGCTTGGACACCGCGGGTTGTGGAGGTCTGTGTCGTGTTGAAGGGCAGGACGGGGAATGCATGCGCATAGAACCGAGTGTTTGAACAAGACAGTTACAGAGGAGGAGGAGTAGGAGGAATAAGTGGAGGATGAGTAGGAGGAGGAGGAGGAGGAGGAGGAAGAAGAGGAGGAGGAGAGAGGAGGAGAGAGGAAGACCATGTGAACTCAGAACATGTGTGTTCCTAATATGACTCAAATCTGTAGCCATGACTGAACTAACTAACTAACTAACTAATACTACCATATAGGGTTAGGGTTAGGACATAACAAGAAAATAATAGCGTTGATGATTGATTTGTTGAGTGACTTGTGAAAGGGCCTGGATATTATATTATATGAATGACTGTAGAAAACATTTAGTTCCTATGGTACAGCAGTAAATGGAAACTAAAAGGCCCGATCCATGACTTAAATGCTATTCCACTATCTCTCTGTCTCTCTAAAACTCTCTTAAACTAAACAAAGCTGTCTCAATTCAGTTGAAATCCTGTCCTGATCTCTCTAGTCCTTTGGCTAACCTCAGTGGCCTGGTCAGGCCCGGGAGCCTATCACCATCATACCTTTTCATTTTTTGAGAGCACTGGTCAAAATGCTATCGTGCCTCTACGATATTGAACACGTCATCGCTTATGATACTTTTGTAAGTGCAATAGGATAGACAGAGGAAGCTTGTCGTTATACTGTTACATTACAATTAACGCATCATTGTAAAATGGAACCAATACTGTACCTTGCCTATGGACCTGCAGTGTACAGCAAACAGCAACAAAATTTTTTTATATATATATATATATATTTCTGTTGAGATTTCCAAAATCTCAACAGACATTCTGGTCATTTATTGTTGGTAGAACAGCCCAAATCGGTGACATAGCTTGCATAGGTTTTGTCACGTTCTGAGTTGTAACCCGCTTGTGAAAGTGCCTGGGAACTATTTTGGGAGCTCTACAAGTAACTGACAGTGAAGTCCACAAAGAAGTATTGACTCATTCAGACCAACTCAACTCATTCAACTAGACCTTTTATCTTCCGCCTGTGTTCGTATGCGTGAGTGTGTGTGTGTGTGTGTGTGTGTGTGTGTGTGTGTGTGTGTGTGTGTGTGTGTGTGTGTGTGTGTGTGTGTGTGTGTGTGTGTGTGTGTGTGTGTGCGTGTGTGTGTGTGCATGTGTCTGTGTGTTAGTATGTGTGTGTGTGTGTGTGTGTGTGTGTGCATGTGTGTGTGTGTGTGTGTGTGTGTGTGTGTGTGTGTGTGTGTGTGTGTGTGTGTGTGTGTGTGTGTGTGCGTGCATGTGTGCGTGCGTGTGTCTTTTTGTTAGTGTGTGTGTGTGTGTGTGTGTGTGTGTGTGTGTGTGTGTGTGTGTGTGTGTGTGTGTGTGTGTGTGTGTGTGTGTGCCTGTGCCTGTGTGAACCTATATGAATGGGCAGGTTTAGACTGACTTTCGGCCTGTGTTTGAAGTGGCTCCCTGCTTTGAAGCCGCGCAGAAGAGGCACTCCAGGCCAGGCGAAGCCGGACTAGAGTGGGCCTTCAATGGCAGGATGACCAATACACCGCATGCTCCTAGAGATTGCTTCTCGCTGACCATTCCCCCAGACTTTCTATTCTGCTTTGAAGCAGAGCATGCTGTCCACTCTCTTCACACCACTATCCCAAACATTGTCATCAAAGTCCATCCATACATTCGATCAAAGAGTTGCTACAGTTATAGGTACATGGCATGGCAATGTTGTTGTGACACTTCAGATGGAACTACTTGTTGAATAGCTTGGATTGAATGGTGGAGCTAGGGCTATTAAATACGTTGTCCCTGGATGGATTATCCCTGAGTTGCCCAGGGCTGCCAAGTGTTGATACTTATCCAGGTTAATGCTTATTAAACTGAATGACCTTATCACTGGCTATCGCATGCAGCAGGCTACAAAAAAAAGAAGATTTAGCGAAGACAGATTCAAACGACAACCATGCAGCAATTCATCTGAAATATATTAAATAATTCCTTAGGTGTTAGTACTTTAGTTGGATTTTCTTCCAAACAGGTTGGTTAGGCTGCCTGTGATGACACACGCTGTTCTCCACGTTGTGTTTGTTTAACTGATACATTTATGCATCGTGTCTATGACCTCTATCTTACATTATTTCATTGTATTGGGCCAGCCTATGAGTTGCCACAGCTGTAACAACAACGCACATCTAATTTCGCTATATAGGAGATGACTACCATAGAGATATAAGCAGTAAAAAGGTGAAATCCCCGCTATTGATATAGGAGGCATATAGCTTACCTTCTTTAGACATGCCATCCGTGGTCGGAACCTCTGCCCATGATCCCGTATTGTGTTTCGGATTGTCATGTTTGTTTATTGTTGACACGTTCACAGACACACACGCACACACACACACACACACACACACAAAGGTGTGAGCTGCTAGTGTGCACTGTGCAATGTTGTGTGTGAAGCCACCGGTGGAGAGATGCGAGCAGGCAGCTCTTCGTCCGATGCAGGGATTATAGGAGTGGGAACCCACCAATCACAGCGTTATGGTCTATTCCATCAGACGAGCAACATTCCACAACGACAGGAGATGGCGACATTGCACCAGAACCGTTTTTATGTGTTTCTGTTGCCACAATAAAACAAAAAAACTGCTCCGATAATATTCATAACATATCAACGTGTTCACATTTGAAACACCAAAATGAATAACTCAAATAAATAATTGAAGTACATTTTTCATTGTGTATCTGTATAATCCACACACAACAAAAACAAAATACATGTAATATGAAACAGAAAGGATTATAACGCCTCAAATGAATCAGAAACCCAAGCTATCACTACTTCCTGAGTTTAGGGAAGGGGCTTGGCTCTGTGTGCGCGCCGCCGCCGTATTGCGTCCACGCGCTCTGTCGTGCACTAATTTGTATCGATGAAGTTTGTGCGAACATGGCGGATTTCCTGCCGTCTAGATCCGTGTTAAAAGTTTGTTTGCCCGTCTGTCTTCTCAACAACAGCGAGGTGGAACAATTGCGAATATCTAAAGAGATCGACAAATCCATTTCCAGGGATAAAACGTACGTGAAACGCCTGGTAAAGATCTTGCTACTGGGCGCTGGCGAGAGCGGCAAGTCGACTTTCCTTAAACAAATGCGGATCATCCATGGCCAGGACTTCGACCAGCAAGCCCGAGAAGAGTTCCGAGCTACCATTTACAGCAATGTTATCAAAGGTAATCAGCCCTAATGATGGGAACTCTCCACACCACTAGGTCTTAAAGTCCTATCTTATGTGTGTACTTTTCACCCTCCCGCGACTGGGCCTAATTGCGTTGGGTGAGTTTAAGGGAAAGTGTCCCAGCACATCAGTTTAGAAAGAGCTCGGTCTTGTGCTGTAAGACATAAACAGTCTCCATCTGCAGTCGGCACACCCATGTAGACGCACGCGCGCGCGCGCGCGCGTGTGTGTGTGTGTGTGTGTGTGTGTGTATATATATCTGTGGATCTATGTAGTTGTCCAATTACCCTTCTACTTTCCTCCTCCGGGAAGCTACTTTTAAAACGATAGTTGTGTACTCCCGGGGCACTTCGGAGTTATTCTATCCCCCCCCCCCCCCCCCCCCCAACACACACACGATAATGGGTTTGTGTAGTAGTGTGTAGACTACTGCGTTGTATCATCGTATCTCGCTATTCTCGTCAGTATTTTCCTGTTGATCCCAAATGTATATACTCCACTGTCTGATCTGTGAGATAATGTGTGCCTCCCTTTCTGAAACCCCTCATCTCCTCTGAGTCTAGGCATACGGGTGTTGGTCGATGCCCGGGAGAAGCTTCATATCCCCTGGGGTGACCCTGACAACAAAGAGTACGGGGACATCATGATGGCCTTCGACACCAGGTCAGACATGATTGTCAATGGACAGATGGAGAGGACGGTGTTCATGAAGTATCTACCCTCCATCAAGGCTCTGTGGACAGACAGTGGTATTCAGAACGCCTACGACCGTCGCAGGGAGTTTCAGTTGGTTAGTGATTTTGTCCTACATCTATTCATAATGTATAACGTCACACGCACGCACACACACACACACACACACACACACACACACACACACACACACACACACACACACACACACACACACACACACACACACACACACACACACACACACACACACACACGCGCGCGCACACAGTGTACACATTTGGAAAACGCCACACAATCGATCTTAAGGAAATAGCTTTCAGTTGCAATGTAGACTCATTTCATGAGTACTTGTACATGGCCGCCCAGAGTTGCTTATTGCTCAGTTGTTACTTGCAGTGCCATGGCATCCTGTAATCCACCACTTCTTAGCTAGTTGTAAAAGGACCCTTTCATAGACATTAATCATGAGTGGCAATTGTTCCTGGAATTTAGCAGACTCAAAAAGTGGTGATTGTTTTCTCGATTATCCATCCATATTGATTTTGCTTTCAGACCAACCAATATGTCAAAGAGACGCAAATCTTGTTAGCTAAAAACGTAGCACAATGAGTAGGAGGAGAGGTAGAACAGTTCTAATGATTCAAGACCAAGTCAATAGTCTTTTATAGTTAAGTCCAAAATAAAGGCAAGCAAACAACGAACCTGTGACGGTCATGTCACAGGATTCTTTTTTCTATTCATTGCCAACAATCCGAATGAAACAACCAAAGCAACATGTTTTCTCTCCTGGACAAATGTCTGTTTAGCGAAGGGCAGATGGATGTTAATAACACCTTGTCCTGTTATTTTACTAGGCTAATTGTTGTCCTCTTCTAAACCAATGGATAGCTCCAGGATAGGAGTTAGTGCTGCAGGCATGGGCCGTGTTAACTCAAACATACCCCACACTATCCCAGGTTCGGAAGTCGCCATGGTATCTGGCTTAGGTTTACCCCAACAGATGTATCTGGAACTAGAAATATCAAAACTTCTGTGAATTGTGAGTCATAAACATACCTTTGTTAAACAGATTCTTGGTTTATTGTGGGTGAATTGAAAGTGAAACCGTTTTTATCTCTGCTTTGCAATTTGTTTTGATTTCTAGTTTCTCCCATTTGTAATCCTTAGGTTATAGCAGGTTGTTACAACAAAAGCCAAAATAATACTTGTTTTGACCAACTTCGAATATCTATATACAAATAGCCGTCTATGTGAAATCCCACATAAGGCAATTTCACCAGGGAGACGCTATAGTGTCTGCCTTTCAATATGCTCTGTCAATAATGGTGAGCGACTGCTAGCTCATGGGAACAACGGACACTTTTAGAGTTTGAGGATACATACTTGAAATTATTTATCTTTCAAATACACCGCATTTACAAATCATCAATATATTGTCAGGTCGTGATGCAGTGTAGTTGAAGTTTATTAAAATCAAATGATAGGCTTATACATATTAACAGGGATTTTCATTGAAATACAAAAGTATAAAGTACAATTCCAAATGTAATAACATATTTTTCCATATCGCCAAATCAACTGAATTGTCAGTGCAGGCATATGCAGGTTGTAGGTGTACTTTTAGATGTGTTGGTATATGGTTTGGTCTAAAGACACATTAATACATGCCATACAGCTACACTTAATCCTCATCCAATTGGGAAAATAAATTCCATCATTCTACTTTTCTGCTAAACCGTGGCGTAAGTTTTGAGGAATTTTTTAGTGATTCCATTTGTGTCTTTATCTACAATCAGGTGGATGGAAACTCCATTACTCGATCTCTCTCGCTCTCTTCTGAGCCCTCAGACATGTGACGAAGGCAGCTTCCTGTTTACACCTCTGCTCGTGTCTGGTTTGTAAGAAGGCATCTTTCTAAGCCACCAGAGATCGTCCACCCAGAAGGACATGCTGGTGCCTGACTTCCAAGTCACCTTTTCCTCAACTCCGTGATTTTTGAAAAGGCTTTTAGTTGGTTTTGTTCTATATGTACATATGGAATGCAAATGTCAGCTCAGTGAGGGTCAAACATTTGAATGATATTGCAGTCTTCTTCTCCTTCTATGTAAATATCTGGGGTGACATGTTGTGGGCCTGTGAGAGAAGTGGTGGTGTCTGTAGTGTAAATCAGTACAGTAAGACTGCGGGGGAAATTATAGAAAACATAATTAGTTTCAATGCTGTTTTGTTTCCCTTACGCACACACACACACACACACACACACACACACACACACACACACACACACACACACACACACACACACACACACACACACACACACACACACACACACACACACACACACACACACACACACACGATTGTTGAGTGTGATCAGTGGTGGAATGTTGATCTGTAGTTAAACAGCTTTAGGTTACAAACACAACCATTGGCCTCCAAGACTGCAATTCTCCCAGGAAAAACACACTCCCGCTGTCAGGGACGCACACACACTTGTACAGCTGCACGCACACATGCAGCGCAAAACACACACACACACACTATACCCCCACAGCCCTTTAACATTGACAGGAATGTTATTCCCCTTCTTCACTAAACACAAACCCACTGACTCTATATTGTTGGTTGGCTCTCTTTTTGGGGTGTATCCCTGAAGAATAAGCTGCAGACTGTAAACACAAGGTAAATCATCAGGTCAGACCCCATCGGTCACTTTCACTTGCTTGTGCTGTTTTTATGGTGAGGGGGGTAAAGCCTCACTGTAACTCAGGGCCTCCGCGCAGGAATAAATACAGGGCTCTATTTGTTCTGGACTGAGGTGTAGGATAAGTTATTTAATTTAATGATCTGTGGATGCGTTGCAGAGCCGCTAATCTGTTTTGTTCTATGACCAATGATCAAGTCAATGATCGGGGGAAATGTTTCAGGGGTGAGGAAAAGAGTTGACGTCTTCCTGTTCCGTTTAGCTGATTTAATAAACGAGTTAAGAGTAAACTCGGATTCGGCGAAAGTGACCGCATTCTCAGTCAGTATAATGTCAGAACCGGTCGCTTTTCTCCATTTTTATTCCAGATGTTGATGTCGGCCTTTGATTGGGTCTCTCTTCACGTTGCTTACATTCCCGTGAGGGTCTGCATTCAGGTGGACTGGGTCAGGGTGGACTTGATAGGCCTTGAGTAACAAAAAGAAGAGGATATCCTCTGTTCTCCATCGTAGTGATAACGTTGCAGATAATCGGTCATCATTCCACAGTGAGCTATTAATCTCTCGGCTGAAATTATAGAAAAGTAATAAGAGTAATTGTTTGTATTCTCTGGCGTAGGGCTGACATTGGTACAGTGCTCTCTGTGCTGTGGAAAAGGGCCATTGTCCAAGAGAGATGACCACTTATACTTGGAAACAAATGCCTTTTTAGATACCACGAGTCAGACACAACTTTGCTCACAAGTTCACCCCATTGTGCTCCCAATAATTGATTGTTCTAAACTACAAACTAGAGCACAAATCGGGCAGAAAGAAACCTGCACATTAGTTTTCTCAGCTCGGCTAAGTGGAACAAAGTCCAAGGACAAAAGGTGCTGTCTGAAACCACAAGCACCTTTCACTCCTCTACGATCTGTGAAAAGCATGCTTTATGCATCGATGACGCCTGCACAGTCATCTCATGGAGAGGGTGAGAAGGCGACAGCGCTGTGTACGTCAAGGGTTTTGCTGGTAGGGGTTTCTACGGAGACGCGTGTCGCACCAACCACCACCACCACCACCACCCCCCCCCCACCCCCCCATCGCAGTGACGAGAGCAATAGGTGCTCTTCTGGTTTCTGTTCTCCTTTTTGTATGGGGAATTTTTTTCTTCTCCTTTGTGAGGATTTCTAAATCCCGTCCCCAGAGATCAGAGTTGACAATTCTTCATATGTACATGTTTCCTAGAAGTCAAACGTACAACAGTTGCTCTGGACCGGGGCGGTAAATGTTCCACATTCACCTGCTTGAATGTGGACAGGGGGAGCGGTCTGTTTTTCTGGCCTCAACTCAGAAGCGATGTGTTGTGCTCCTCCCCGATGTAACCTTAGACACACACACACACACACAAACACACACAGGCTTTTCAGGTTAGGTGACATCTAGGAAGATCAAAAGGTGAGGGCAGCGCTGTGGAGCAAAAATGGCCACACGGTCATCTGCTTCCCTAAGGATAGTCCCAGCTGAGGTCTTTTAATAGTTACCTTTTTCACCAACGAACATCCGTCATTCGTTTTAGGTTGACATTTGCAATGCAAAGTGTCTCTCTCTCACACACGCACACGCACACACACACACACACACACACACACACACACACACACACACACACACACACACACACACACACACACACACACACACACACACACACACACACACACACAGAGAAAAATGAAGGAATGCTTCCAAGTCGTAGTACCTTCGTGTCTGGACACGCACTCATAACTCAGGGACATAATCGAAACAATCTAGACATGCGCAGACTCACGGCCATACTTTACTATCATCATACATCTGTTTTGTACACACATTTCCCCCGGCGTTAACACTCATTATGCATCGACGTCTCCTGTCGTGTTTTAGGCACAGAAGAAGTCAGGGTCACAACAACTTGACCCAAATGCAGACGAGACCCGTTCAGTCCAGATTCACTCCTCTCACTGCCAACTTCTGTTTTAGCAAACTATGATTAATGACATGTGGCACCATGGCCTATAAATTACGTTGATAGTGCTTTTTCAATGAAAAACATTGTAGGGAATTATCTAAAGAATATCTCTTTCTTTTGTGGTCTCTTTCTACAGGGCGAGTCGGTGAAGTATTTCTTGGATAATGTGGAAAAGCTTGGGGAACCGGTAAGAATTTTATTTTCATCCTACACAGTTGGGACGTCATTATAGTGTTATTACAAATATTTGTACATGGGAAATTCTTTCTGGCCAAATGTCTGGTGGCTCAAGAGCATTTAGAGGGAGAGCATTTTATGCTGACTGATCAGCTGGCATGCCGTGAGAAGTTCTGGCTTCAGTTCCGGGTTTCACCGTTTGGGGAAACGCAAACTGAAAGTAGTGGGACACGCTATTGATCTGTCACTTATATCGAGATGAATAAGCCAGTACCCTATTTCTACTTTTGATTAGGTGGCAGCAAGCGGGATTTTGGTGGCACCATTTTGTTTTACATTTCTACCCATGGTTTAATTCACCATCTCCTCTGCTTTGGTTGGTGTAGCAAAATGATTTGTTTTTTTGTCGTGATACCGCAGAGCCTTTGACACCAATGTTAATGGTGTGGAGATCATCTGGTTGCTACCATGTGAGCAAAACTAGAGGAGACCAAACGCTGCATGGTAGATCATTCCCCAACAAACTCTCCTACTCTTCTAACTAGCTCTCAGCTAATAGAGGAAGGAGGACCACTAATGCACACATGGAGACGTGCACGTCGATGCCCGAGCTGTCTGTCCAGTGAGAACAATGGGTCACCAGTTGGATCTGATGGAGCAATATAGTTATTCCATTTGTAATGCTTGGTTTCACTTGCATTTCAATTAGAGTCCCAGAGCAGTGAGTAACGATGGATATTATCGGGTCACCCCTCCTCTCTCTCTCTCTCTCTCTCTCTCTCTCTCTCTCTCTCTCTCTCTCTCTCTCTCTCTCTCTCTCTCTCTCTCTCTCTCTCTCTCTCTCTCTCTCTCTCTCTCTCTCTCTCTCTCTCTCTCTCTCTCTCTCTCTCTCTCTCTCTCTCTCTCAGAGCTACGTGCCCACTCAGCAGGACATACTGCTGGCCCGCAAGCCCACCAAGGGTATCCACGAGTACGACTTTGAGATCAAGAACGTGCCCTTCAAGATGGTGGACGTGGGCGGCCAGCGCTCGGAGAGGCGGCGCTGGTTCGAGTGCTTTGACTCTGTCACCTCCATCCTCTTCCTTGTCTCCTCGTCTGAATATGACCAGGTGAGGGGCCGTCACACACGCACACCTGGGTTATCTAGGGTTGAAAATAACCATGCTTTACTTAGCTCGGATCAGTGTGATAAGCTACGAGTTAGTTGTTTGCTTTTGGAGATAAAATGTGGGGACTTGGAAGGAAAAGCAATCATTGCTCATTTATTTGGTTGTTTGACCATGTGTAGCATTTGCATTATCTTGTGTTGTTGATTATTTTACTACATTGTTTTTTAATGTTCAAATGAAAAAGCCTTCATTCATTCTTCCAACTATATTTTGAAACGGAATGAATGTGAATATTTCCATTTCAATACACATTTACTTTAACAACAGTAAATGTCTTTTTATTTCTGTGATAAATGTCCATTTGTAATCCGATCCCTTGTGTTTTCCAGGTGCTGATGGAGGACCGGCAGACCAACCGCCTCCGAGAGTCCCTCAACATCTTCGAGACCATCGTCAACAACCGGGTGTTCGTCAACGTGTCCATCATCCTCTTCCTCAACAAGACGGACCTGCTGGAGGAGAAGGTGAAGAGCGTGGTCCTCAGGGACTACTTCCCCGACTACGCCGGGGTGGAGCACAGCCTGCGCGACGTGCAGGCCTTCATGGTGGAGTGCTTCCGGGCCAAGCGCCGCGACGCCAACCAGAAGCCCCTGTACCACCACTTCACCACGGCCATCAACACGGAGAACATCCGGCTGGTGTTCCGTGACGTCAAGGACACCATTCTGCACGACAATCTGAAGCAGCTGATGCTGCAATGACCCCCCCCCCCCCCCCCCCCCCCCCCCCCTGCGCTTCATAGCTTTCCTCCCGCCTGTAGGTGGCGGTGTAGTGATATTTTCCTGCCCTCCGTCCAGGAAGAGGAGCTAGGAGAGACCGGCCTCACAGAGGAATCCGTTAGTCCTCTTGATTTCCTCTGTACCCCCTCTTGTTTTAGTAAACTTTGGTTTTAACTTGTGTCTCCAAAAAGTTGCCGCCCCCCCCCCCATCCTTCCCTGGGTGGGGGGGGGTGTGGTCGGGACCGGAGCGGGGTTCCGGTGTGGTGCATTTTTGGGGCGGAGTGGAGAACTTGAGTGACTGGTTTACGACAGCAACGCAGAGCCCATGCCGGACCGGAACTTTCCCTGCCGCCTCAACTCCCCAACCCCCCCCCCCCCCCCCCCCCCCCGGACTCTCCCCAATACCCCCCCCCCATCCCAGGCTGCCCCACATCCGGACCGATCCCCCGGGGCCGCCCCAGACCTGGGAGAGGATCGCACCCCAACCGAGTTCCACACAGTCTGAGCGGCGCCTTTAAACATTGTGTAACAAACCACGCGCATTTGTGAACGCGGCGAGCATGTGCTTGGTATTTCTGCATGGCTTGTCATCATCAAACCCAATTCATTTTAGGTAGCTCTTTTTGGTTTTATTACAAAAGAAAATAAGAACGCCACACAGGGCAGAGACAAATAAACAGCCATGCAGTGGCCAGATGTGCCACAACACTGCTTTTCTCAGGGTTGAATTGAAACCACTGTTTGTGATAATGTCATAGTTTTGTTAGTAGCTTTTTGTTTTGTTTAATCGAATCCTAATCTGGGTGTTTTAAGTGTCATGGTTCTGCCAGTACTGTACAGTAGTTGTTGCTGGTTTCATGGTAAACCACTGTAACCCTGACTCAAAACGTGGCCCATCCCAACAAAACACCTTACTCCCTCTTTAGTTGGTTGCCTTGAGGAACGGAAAGATCTTCCCCTGTTTGCCCGAAAGATGAATGTCTTTGTTAATATTTGTACAGACCATTTCAACTACTACTTGTAGGATATACTGTAATCCATTTTGTTTTAGTAAATAACCTGTATTGTGAATTTACGTTTTGGCTTAAAATAAATTGCAGTTTTGCAGGTATTTCTCCATAAAAGAAAGCTTTGCTTCTTCCGTAAAAAATATATATTAGTATGACAAACCGTAGACAAAAAAAAGGAATTGAAGGTAATCCAGATCATGAGCCACTGCATCATATGAGGCCACTCTATAAGAACTGTAGACGCTGCAAGAAGCCTGTGCTCTGGTCACTCATTTTGCCCTATTCTTATTCAAATGTTCATTCACATACATCGACGTTTTCATCCTGAAATGGCGCTGCTGTATACTTCACTGTGCTTCCAGTCCTTACCGTGTACATACTGTAATCTGTCGCCGTGTAAATACATTTTGAGTTCTTTCTTCCTCCTTATGTAAATGGTTGTAGAAATAGTGCATTTAATTTGCTGTTCTAAATGCATCTTAAATCACTGCATTTCCAATGAAGATTATCTTTGATTTAGCAGTTAATTGATTGTTTGTTTGTTTTGTTTTTGTCACAGAAACGTGTTATGCTCAGTGTCTAGTCTTGTGCCACTGTAACCGTATCAATAAAACACACTTTTCTAATGGAGTGAATGAATCCATCCCTTACTGAATCATGTGTCTTTTTCATAATACATGAGCACACATAGGAATTGTTTTTGCACTAAAATAAGATGGCCTGTTGTTAGGGTCCTGTAGACCTAATTGCAGCACTTGCTAAGATAAATAAACTAACGTGAACTCCAATTATAGAAATGTTTCCTAACAAAAAGAGTGCATGCACTCATGGAATTATTTGCGGTCATACTAGACTTTAAAAAAAAGATTCACTATCGCACACTCCACAAGCCTCTGTGCAGTGGGGTGGTGGATAGTCTGCATTCATATAATAACAATATGCCTATATACATTCTGAATGTAATAACTGGTATTATAAAGTTCCGCCGAGCACCCCGACCTCACGTTCAAAGCGAACAGGGAGTGGGCGTGGTCAACGTAGACGCTCTCTCCTTATAATATATCTGTGTACAATATAATAGTGTATAATTACAATGTCACCACTCGCTGATCACGGAAAGTGTTAAACATTTATTTGTTTGCAATTTTTCATTTTGGATTATGTTTTTTCGTTTTGTTGTTTATATTCAGGCAATCTACATTACTACCCAAAGGGTCTTTTTTACAGTGTTACTCGATAAGCACTACAATCATGAGTGATAGATAAAACTGTACTTTTCTACACGCACTTCAACTTCTAAACATTATAATAATACGTCAAGCTATCTACTTCGTTATTGGGATTTTAACTTAGTCTTATTCTGACAAATTTCCCAGCATACCAAGGTCGTTCGTGCGTGTGCGTTGGCTGGGTTGAAATACTCTAAAAGTTTTACAATATGTAGAATTTGTATTTGCTGTATTTGCAGACACTTGCGAGATGAGCACGGCAGGTGAGTGTGGAAAAACCAGTTGAAGAACAGGGTGTTGAATATCACGCATGTGTATTCAAACATTTACCTGCCCCTGAGGTGCATCCGTTTATTAAATGGTCGATATGCAAAACTTAGTTTGTGCTTGGTATTTATTTTCTTAGAATAGATTAATTTCAGAAACTGACATAAAATTGTTGGGCAATAGTTTTGAGCTGTAGTAAGACTTTCTATTAGCCAAGAAAAAACGTTTCAAGGAAGTTGGTCTCTAAATGTTAAAATCATTTTTAAAGATTTGCACTACCAGTCTACTATAATACTGTTATTTGTTGTGTTGCGGACAGGTGTGTGCCCGTACTGTGGCAAAACATTCAAAAGACTGAACAGCCACCTTCCCCACTGCAAGGCCAAAGAGCTCTCTGAACCATCGCAAACCCAACATGACGGCACTGCGAGCAAGGACACACTGCCCATGCCTCCTTCGCCTTCTAGGCCGACTTCATCTTCATCAGAAAGAGCAAGAAAAAACACGCCCAGCAAGGAGTCGCCGATGAAGACTCTGCTGACGACGAAGAATGATAAAGAGTCAAGGTTATTACCAATGTCGGAGTCTTTGCCTCCATCAACACCATTGAAGACTGAGAGTGAATCTTACCAACCGCCTTCGCTGATGCCATCGCCAGTTAGATCATCACCATCATCCATTTCACAGCCAACGTCATCCAAGAAGACGACACAGAGATGGCTGATCAAACCAAGATGGTTACCTTAACCTCTTCTATCTCCCCATCTGCTCCCTTGCCCTCTCCTTCCAAACCGAGTAACACTTCCAGCGCTCTGAAACAGACTGCCACGTCTAAACAGGTTACAAAGGGGCCACTGAAGCAAGCACAGTCCAAACCCCAACCTATCGCATCAGACCAGCTCCCTGCTGCCTTTTGCCCGGTAACAGACCCTGTCAACTCTACTGCGTTGTTATCAACCAGGAGGCAGGAAGCTGGAAAAAGACAACCAGCTCGTCTTGCTCCAGAAACCCAAGTTGAAGGTGCCTCAAAAACTAAGGAGATGAGCAGCCGATCGCTTCTGACAACTCAAATGTCCGGCCTCTCTGAGGAGAGAATCCTGTTGGGGGGTGTCCTGGGAACCGTTAAGACCCCCACCAAGTCTTTGGAGGGTGGTGGAGTACAGAATGTAAATGGAGCTCATGCCAGAACAACTCTCCAGAGTGTGAAGGACACCTTGAGGAGATCAAATGGCATCGGTCAGCCAGGGAAGCTGCGCTTACTGGACCATATCCAAAGTTCCGTGCCGACCAGAGACCGGCCACCCGTTGAAACTGAAGTCAGAGGCCCACTTGATGTGAGTCAGGATCAGACCGGTGTTCAGGCGCCGCTAAGAAAGGCAAATGGCATCGGGCCGTTGTTAACATCCACTTCTCCATCAAACCAGTTACCCGACATCAGTCCTCAAGTGAGGGGACTGTCGCCTGTTGAAAGACCCCCTGCATTTCCCCCTGAAAAGGAGGGCTTTATACAGGCCGGAACAACCTACCTGTCACCCCCTACGGGGCCCCTGCAGGTCCCCGCCCTGCAGTCCTCTCTGGCGAGTACAGCTGCCGTTGTTGGGAGCCCGGAGGGTCTGATTCAGCGCTACGAGATGGCACTCCTCTCCACCTCTTCATCAGTAACCCGGCCCATGGAAGCAACGGCAGCACGTGCTTCTTGCTCGTCCTCGCTCGAGTGTCCTGGTCCACCCTGCCCCCTAAACCTCTCTGTTGACAAGGAGTCAAGGGGAGTGAAGGACAGAATTATAATGAAGGACCCAGAAGTCACCATCAGAAATTTGAAATTGAAAAATGCAATTGAGGGTTAGTATGACAAAGCAAATGGACGTTAGCTGAGTGTGAGCATAACGTTATAATGCACACATTATTAAGAGTCTGGGAAAGCGCATTCAACTAACACCAGGTCTGATGGTGTTGCAGGTAAGCTGGCCAGCCGCAGACTTGGACAGGTGCGGCTGGGTGAGTTGCCCTTGTGGCTGGCCATCAACGCCCCCAGCCGGCCCCGGGGAGCGGTGGAAGCCCTGCAAAGAGGTCAGCACACATCCTATCACACATTCAGAACCCAAATTACACACTACATGTTTTCAAAGTTCTGCATTAAGGGAACGGCTGTGCCCAGTTCTTGTCCCTTCTCTTGTCACTCACTTTCCTGGTTAATCTGCTGGCGTATCAGGGTGGCTGTGGTACTACCGGAGGTACATGGATGTGAGGAAAGGAGGGATGGGAGGAGTGAGCATGCTGTTAGCCGGCTACTGTGTCCTTAGCTACGCGTGGAGTCACCCCCATAGAAGTAAGTGCATGATGTTCATCTTTTCAGAAAGTGTGACTTAAACCAGTAATTCTTCAAGCAACTGGGGGTTAGTGAACAAGAGCTGATGGGAGTGGCTGCATGCGAGCCTATTGTCATAACGTGTATTGATAATAATGGTGCCCAGTGAAGGATACAACTGTAGCGTAGTATTTTAGCTGACTCACCATGTTTAAATAACAGTGTGGGTTTGTTCTCTTGCAGAGAGCGACCGATGGAGGAAGTACCATTAATCTGGGCCAAGTGTTTGAAGAAGTAGTGTGGCTGGAGGGAAGTGAAGCTACTGTTACTATACAGGCCGCAGAAATATTCAAAACAAAGTGTGCGGGATTTAGGGTTTCGTTATTGTAAAGGAATTGTTAAGTAAGCTATGCAAAACTCCATTTATTCATGTTTTTTTAGTTAAGCCTTTATGAACTAGGCACTTGAACTGTTTGTAGCGTTCAACGTTGCTCTTCGAAAGGTCCACTAGGTGTCACCGTTGGATGTGTTTTACCAAAACCAATGCGCTTGTGGAATGTCTTTCCTACATTTCTTTAGAAATAGGCAAAAAAGTAACTGCCCGAAGTTGGAAATGGCATATGAGATCTATTTATTTTGTGCAATTACTACAATGAAAATGACATGAATCAAGCTGGAACAATGTGTTTGTATTCAAAATCAATTTATTATTGACTTTCTTTGTTGTTGTAGTGAACACACATTATCTACAAATGAAGAACGGATAGTCCATTTTAAATGATTTCCTGACAACTTCTTAGGCAACTTAATTAAAAATAACTTCCATTTTCTCTTTTTTGATTTGTTTTTCTCCTTACAAAAATTATATTTTGTTTCACTTTTCCTTTTTATACAAAACAAATTTACAAATCAAGTGAGACATACAAAAAATAAAAACAGCATTGACTATAGGGACAAGATTTAAAAGAAGCGAAATAACCTTTTGGAAGGGCCCGGTACAGTCCCAGGCCCACAGACACCCATGTTTACTGTTCTACCACCTCCCCACTTTTCATAATTAGAGAAAACACCTTTTCATCAAATTACAGTGACGCAATTAATTAGGTTACCATTTTCGGGGGAAATCACACTTCAGCTAATGAATTGTGGGTCAAAAAATAACGAATGTGATTGGTCATCTGTCTCTGGGGGGGGGGGGCGTGGTCTAGGGGGGCTCCAATGGTTGTTGGCACTCAACACTCACCGGAAGGCCTTTTAGTCTGCTCCCATTCGCCACACAGGAGCATATTTGCCACACGCATCAGTGGACAAAGAGCTGTACTATGCAGGAGTCCAGAGGAGCATTTATCAAATGGCTTTGATCTGCAATGTGGTCCCCGTGGCAACTGGAAAAAAACATTCCACTCCTTGTTCAACGCATGCTTCCTTCAAGTCATAACATATCTGTTATCCACTTTCCCCCATCAAAATGCAAACATAAATTGGACTGAAATTGGAAATTTGAAGGAAATGTAACATTTTCAGGACTCAATCCAAATAAGATTTACTTTTTACAATTAAACCCTCACCTAAAACAAGCGTTTGTTCACGCTTTGGGCGACGAACAAAGTTCTTACAGAAAAAGAAATGCGGTTTGGGAATGTCGACGGTTACACTGTCCCCCCTTTTGTCAAACTGAAGTCCCACATCTGCTGTCACCAGTACATGGAGACGAAAAATAACACCTCAAACAAGGCCTAGCTGTCCCCCATTCACTTTGGTTGAGCTGAGAGAGAGAGAGAGAGAGAGAGAGAGAGAGAGAGAGAGAGAGAGAGAGAGAGAGAGAGAGAGAGAGAGAGAGAGAGAGAGAGAGAGAGAGAGAGAGAGAGAGAGGAGACTACAACAGAAGTGTACAACAAATAATAAAGGTGAACCAGGGTCTGTATGCAGATGAACAATCACAAGGGAGCAACGCACTCACATAAATGGATTTGTGCGTATATAGAAGATCAATACAAGAAGAAGGCGAATCAAGCGTACATACAATCAGTCAACCTATGAACTGAACAAATTACCGTCACGTTAGCATTTACACAATGCTGCGGCACGCCGGAAACAAACCATTAATACACTGGTTGGAGTCTCGTTGGAACAAAATGAAGTGGGACGAAGGGGTAGAATGTCCATGTGTATCATGTTCCTCAATCTGAGGATGTAGAACCCCTGAAACACACTCACAGCACATGACTGATTGGGTCCGTGCGAATGTGTCCGTGTAGGGACGCACATACCTTTAAGGTACAAAAGAAAAATGCCAAATAAATGGAAATTCTAAAGGACAAAGAGAGAAATGTAGCAACAAATGGATGGGTCTAATTCTTACTGGTATTTCACATGTCCTAATGGTTTTGTATTACGAGGGGTGGTAATGCTGGGGAGCTGGCGGGCTCAAGGAACAATTGATTTCCAGATGGTCGTGATCTGCTCTAACCCAACACAATCTTAGGAGCCATACTGTGTGTTCAGTTCCTGCCATTCACCACTTCATCTGATGACTGTGAAACTGAGGCTGAGCTTGCCTTAGTGGACAAAACATCCATATTTCAATGCTGGCACTGCAGACCCATTTTGGGGTAATCCATATACACACTGCCTTGAAAAATAGGTATCTGGGCGGAGTGAATGTTTTCTTGTTTGTAATGTCGAGTGCAAGAGTGGAAAAAAAATCCTATTTTTGAACAAGGCTTCTTCATGTAAACGTTATTTTGTAAAAGATCGACGTAGAACTTCTTAGGCACAAAGTCATTTTTCCATCCATCTTTATTCTCTTAGCATAGCGAGTGGGGCGCTGGCACAACTAGTGAAGACGTGTATGGGGAAGAGAGGGTTACTCAAGGTGACCAGGAATCTTGATTCTTCAAAGATGCCCCCAACTAATTATTGGTTTATATTTCCCGTTAAACCCACACATCTCAAGTGCATCGGAGTGGTTCTGACTGGCACCAGAAGGATTCACCGACCCCTACTACCCTCTGCAAAAGCATGTAGTTAAATGACAACAACAGAAAAGCCTGCTACAGTAGATAATAGGGTTTTTCATTGCAAGTTAACTTTTTTGCTATCTCCTAAAAAAGTCTTGTCGCCGGTTTTACCGCCAAAAACATTTTGGGACTATAAAGTGACAAAGAAAAGGTCAAACAAAACCACACTCAGACCTGTGTGGGGGGATTTCAGTGAAACACGCCAATCTTAACATTCCAGAATGCTGTTGACGGCCGCCTCCAGAACCGAGTCCGTGTCGGGGGGAGAGGGGGACTGCTGGTGGGGGTAGTGGGTAGGCTTGGTGGGCTGGGTGGACTGGTACTGGGTCGGCTCAGTGGGCGTGTCCCCCACCTCGGCGGAGGAGGGGTTACCTAGGGGATAATGACTCGTGGCATTGAGGCTGTCGTTGCTGGGGGTGCTGGCCCCGTAGTGCTGCTGCTGCTGCTGGGTCCGTTTCATGTCTGCCACGCTGCTGTTTTCCAGGTGCGGCGGCGCCAGAGAGGGCCCGCCAACACCTCCACTCCCCCCGCCCGGGTCTCCGTACCCCGGCTGTCGGTCTGTCCTGTAAGGGGACTCTGTGGAGTCCCTACCCGTCTGTCTCCAACCAGGGCTGGACGGAGACTGAGGGGGGCAAGGTTCCGGGATGGCGCTGGCCCGCGACCCGCAGCAGAAGTCCTCAAAGAATCCGTCTAACGACAAACCCAGAGGAGTAATTAACGACGTAGAATTTGAAATTACATTGAAAGAAAACCACTGGCCAAGCCAAGCTTAGTTCTTGCGCGGTCTTCCTCACCTGGGTCCACTAGTACCATGCGTTTGTCCTGCGTCAGATAGGTGCGCTCCTCTTGGTTGAAGGTCCTGTCAATCATCACCATTTCCGACGAGGGACACGTACGCTGCAGGAAAAGGGCCCTCGTGTTTACCATCCATTAGTCTCACCAATCAGACGGGCTGAAATCTGTGTGAACGGGGCGTTTCTATCGCTTCTAATTTGTTTAAACCAATCAGGGTCCTGAGGGGGGGGGGGGATCTGTAGACGCGCGACTGAAAACCACCTGATGGGCGGAACCACAAGGCTGTCCAACATATGTTGTCATGACTTTGAACTTTCAAAAAAGAAACGACACAAATCCCAACTAGGCAAGAACTTGGGACTTGAGACCAGACTACACTCTCGCTTTACTCGATTTTAAAGGACAAGACTCTTGCAAGAATCCTCTACAGCGCTATCCACGTAGTTCTGCCGCAGCTGATCATATCGGAGGTCTAATTAAAATATGCCATCAAGACAAGCTAAAACATGTAGTTGACTGGCCACTGTAGAAATACATTTGTTAAAATCATCTTCTGAAACATCCATCTTGTCACTCTGGAATGAGTTTCTCTCTGAGTACAGACAAATAAATCCATAACAAAACTTGTTTCCGGCCCATGCTCTGTGCAGTCTCCCCCCTGAGGTTTGGCTATAGCATGGTTGAACAGTAACCATTCCATATGCATGATATAAACATGCATATGTTTATATGCATGTTTACAAGAAAAGTATTACAAGAAAAAGTGTTAGTGTTTGTTAGGTTTGCACCCACCTCCGCCTCCACCATTAACAGCCGTCTGTACTTGTTCACCATGGCGTGAGTTCTCTTTAGTACCTGAGTGGCCACAGACTCAAACTCCTCATCCACTGTACGGAAACAAGAAAAACAGCATTGACAAATGATTGAAGCTGTCGGCCACAGACAATTGAAGCTCTCAAGTTTAACAATAGTAATGTTAGACCTTTAGTGCTCCGCTACGGATTTCTACATTTTAGGTGTAGCTGACCGTTCTGATCGAACACATTTGAAACAGGCGGTTTTTCTGGATTTCCATCATGTTCTTGCTTGCACCCTTCCGGGTTCAATCGCTTTGTGAAAGGATTTACTTGGTTAAACAACAAGACACTAAGGGTATGTACTTATTGTACATACCACTGATATGATGACCCAGCATGAATGGACATTTTAAACCGAGCTGAACTGAATGTGGTAAAATAATTGACAGACGGAAAGCAAATGCTAACCCAGCAAATTCACTTCTGGACGCACAATGATGAACTTGGAATTAAACTACTCATCTGATTGTGGCTAAGACAGGCAAATGCCAAGTTACAGATATCTCGATGTATCCCTTTAAAACATTACGTGTCTTTGAACTACAAGCAAAACATACTAACATTCACAGAAAGACCCATCCCTTTAAATAACTTATTTCAAATGACCTTTCTTCATTGGTCTGTGTGAATGCTTAATGGCCTCCCATGTCAAGGAGAATCAAATGATTGTTAGCACACTGTGTTACAGGGGAACCGAAAGAGCAGTGAATAAGTCTGGTGTACCCTGGGAGAACTCATGGATGCTGGGCGGAGTCCCCTGGAACACGTGGTAGGGGAGGAGTCTGTGCAGCGCGTTGTCCAATGAGGTGTACCGCCGGCAGTCCGGGGTATCAACGCTAGCGTGGTCGTTCCTCAGATGCTGAATAACCCTGGGATTAGAAGTGCGACGGTTAATTGAGGAAGCTAGTCAGGACAATTTACATAGTCGTAAAAGGAAATGTTAAGAGACTCACATTCCTCCTTTGCTAAGTGGTGGAAAGGCAGGCCTTTTCTGTGCGTTGACCTTCAACAAAGAAATAACTTAGTTTTAACAGAAACATAGTCATAAATCATACTAGTATGATTTGAAATAGTAACAGATTCGTTCACGCCAAGAGTAGGGAGAGCAGGCGGAGTACCTGTACGTTTAGCGTTGAATCTTGGTTTGTCGTCATGGTTTTCACAGCTAAGGTCAGACAAACAATAGGATCAGCTTTATTAGGACCAGCTAAAGTATATCATTGATCCAACATGGAGAAACCACCGTATAAAGTGATGTTACCATGGAGGTTGAGCACCTTTGGCTGTCGAGCATCCTGTTTGAGGCCAGGTGATTGGGAATCCTGGTCAAAATAGGTGGTACGATTAGACTGATGTTAGAATAGTAAGAGAGGAATGGAACAGAACAAAGTATTTCGGATTTTACCTGTCTGTATTCTAGTTGGTCCTCTATAGTACCATCAGTACCGGGCAAATGGGACAGAGCAGTGCCGCTGGGAGTCTGGGTCACTAGGAGGCGCTGTACAGGGCCAGCTGACACTTGACCTCCGACCTCAGTAGTCGCTGGGCCAACCAGAGTTAGCCTTGCTGAAGTAGACGACGTCTGCACGGCGTTGGTGTCGGAGAAACTTGTCCACGTTTGAGTCACCGCCCCTCCCACATGACCAGTGCTAACCTGATTCACAATGAGATGGCCTCCGGGGGTGGCCGTGAAGTTCTGCCCAGTGACTATCTGCACCGTGTTCTGATTGGATATGAGTGCGTTCCCGTCGGCCGGGCCGTTATGGTTGGAGTTGGAAGGAGCTAGCGACAGAGAGCTAGGCAGTAAGAACTGCCCGCTTGGGACGTTGGTTTGGCCCTGTGTTTGTTGCTGAGGAGAGTGCACTACAATGGAGCCATTGGCTGTGTAATGTGCCCCTGAACTAGCAGCATTAGCGTTCACTATGCTAGCCATGGTGCTGGGAGTGGTCTGAAGACCCAGGCTGTACACAGTCTGGGTACCGGTGGAGAGGGGTTTGGGCTGGATCGGTCTGACTGTAGTGTGGGTCCCTCCTGGGCCTCTCTGGATGATAATGTTTTGCAGGGGGATATTCTTGAAAGGTAAGCCAAGCTGCCCCTGAGTCGGGGCAAACACTTGCCCCCCTGCCGTGGTCCCTGCAGTGGCCACAGGGGCCCCCTGCCTCAGCACGATCTGGGGTGTTCGGTCCAGACTGCTCAGGGTCATCACCCCGCCGCCACCACTGCTGAACGAGCCCAACACCTGGATGTGCTGGGCCGAACCGTTGGGCAACTGGGACACCCCTTGAAGGAACTGGTTTGTGGGGAACACGGACGTGGTGGTGGTGGCCACCCCCACCGCCCCCCCATAACTCCCAGAGACCAGCTGGGAGGGGAAGGGAGCGGCAGGCGCCTGGACCGGGGAGGGCGCTGGCTGGGAGTCCAGTAGGGCCTCCTGGGCCAGCGTCTGCTCCGTGATGTCCGCCTCCATGAGGGACTTCTGGAGGATGTCGAAGGGCTGGTCCTCTCCTCCGAGGTCCACGCCTCCGGGGGAGCGGCCGGGGCCGAGTTCCTCCTCGATGAACGACAGGCTGCTGGAGAGCTGCAGGCCTTCTCCCGCGTCCTGGCCAAACTCGCCCATGGCAGAGGAGTCATCTTTGATGCCAGCGTTCGAGCCGGTCTATATTTGTGGGGTGAAAAACCAACATTTAAGGACCAGTATTTGAATGTCAAACAAACAAGACATTTTAGAACTTTAACAAGTGTAAATGAGATCCAGTGTCTTTGAATGTCATAGACTATATAACATTAGGTAATTTTATCCTGAACATTCGGTCAGGTAATGGAGGAAAGGTAAGCAAACTCACAGTGTTGCCAGCGAAGAAAGAACCATCCGATCCGTAGGCTGCATTCGTCACGTCATCCTCTTCGATCTGTAGGGAAATAATAAACAAGTGGTCAACTCTCAATTCCACAGTAATACTATGCCAATGCTATGTATGGCGTTCTCTAAAGCACATTTATCAGCTATGTAATACACTGGAAAGGGGTCAAATTAAATTCATTTAGTAATCATTGTAGTCAGCAGCCTGACTGTAGTGCACACTTTATAATTGAGGTGTACCACGGTGTACTTACAGACTTGCAGCCATGAAGATAGTCATTCAATGCATCCACATCGCTGTGATTGTTAAACAGGAAGGATACCATGTTTTAGAGTGTGTAACAAGTAATTGCTAAATTACGACATTTTATAATTCATAGTGTGAACTGTGAACTCATAGCAATTGCATGCAATAAATCACTGGTAATTAGATTAGTTTAATAGGTTTGATTAATGAATACAATGGAATAATTCAATTTGTGGTTGTTACCACGTGTATAATGTATTGTACTTGGCAATTTTCCCATCTGGGTTTATTCTTGGCAACATGATGCACTAGGAAAGTGTAAAGTTTAGAAGTGAAAATATTCGGAACATATCTTAAAGAATGGGATTCTCTCACCGCTGGGCGAGGGGACGAATAAATGACCCAATAACGAAAAGGTGGTTCATATATCTCACATGCAACAAATCGAGCGAGTATGCTAAGGTCTTCTTTACCCTATAATATCCAGAAGACGGCGGTCGTCCTCATCATCCATGACACCTACGAGATGTAGTAGGCATAGAAAGGAAAGAAGACCGCAATAGTTAAATTAGATGTGCACAGAATTAGGTGATCGGGTAAGGGGTTAAAATGGAATGTACAACTAGAGCCATGCTTATACATGACTAACATAAATTAAGTTGGCTAAACAAGGTCACGTTAAAGGCTGAATGCTATAATATCAATGCTATTGTAGCCATGGGAGTATTTCACCTAATGTGATGCTTGTGAGTTTAGAGGCCTTTTTCTTTTAACCTGCATGCCAATCTTTGGTGTGGTTTGTGACAGTTTGAGACGCATCCACTCACAGTATTCTGGCAGGGAGCATGGAATCAGTCATTTAACACCCTTTATTTCCTGTAGTGGTTCAGGGTGGGAAGATGTGGTTGGAAGGCAGAGCAAAAGTGTGACATGTAGAGTGATGGGAGGGGTTGGGGAAGTGTGGGACAATAGTGACAACATGAGTAGTAGAGGGCGGGAGGGAGAGAGATAGGATAAGAACAGTATGGTATATAATCCTCTACTAGAGCCAAGCGCGACACAAATGTCCCCTCCCCTTATCCTCCTCCATCCAGGGATTGGTCATTTCTTCTGTCAATTACATCACATAGAATAGTTACCTAAGCTTTATTAACCCCACCCTGCTTCTTTTAGCCCATTTCTTGTGTGCTTGAATGCTGTTACTTTTTTAATAAATAAAAGAGATGCCTTGTCTGCCTGTATAGGAATTCAAGTATTTAGCAGCTGTTGGTAATGTCTTACAGACTGGCCAAATCAAACACAAATGTAGGCCGGGCTTTATGTAATGGGCAGTTCAGAAGATGTATCATCAAAAATAACCTGATTATATTTTAAATTAGAACACAGCTCTATGTGTTGTTTAAACTGTAAGCACAAGAAAATAAGGGTTGCTGCCATTATGTTATGTGAAAGTGACGGCACCCGTGCTACAAAATGGCTGTTAGCCTCTCCTGGGTTTCGTTAATGGCTGAACACGTTTGGCAACCATCTTTAGTTAAAGGGGAACAAAGAAAGGCATAGCTGCTGTGTTAAACAGTGATATGCGAGTGGGTAAATACAGGAAATATGCCATACGAAAGACGGGCGTACGGAAATGCTTTTTGTTCCAAATGGTGTCAATAGAATTTGTGAATATGTCGAGTGGTTTCGTGGGCCGTGTATTATTTGTCCTTTAAAGAAACATCGTTGTGAACGTAGGCGAGGTCGACTTTTGAAGAAAAGAATCCTTTAAATTAAATAAAAATACTAACAAAAAATGAAGCGAAACGATTGAAACAATACACTTTATTTCACAAAACAGCTACATGGGTAATACCTGGTAAGGCGTGAAAAAATTAATCAACCTCCCCATATTGTATAACGTTAATGAAATAGACGGACATTATATGACCACGTAATATATATCCATGTAATCACAATTTGTGACTCGGAAAGTAATATTTTAATCTACGGTCACACAGATATGCAAGTTAGGTATAAAAAAAATAGGCTTTTGTACATGCCTCGTAGTGCACGCACTAACATAACAGCTGTAAATACAAAATGTTCCATTTCTGACACAAGTCGTTTCAAATAGGCCGACCTAACAGAAAGGGGAAACATTTTATTTGGAAACTATGGTTAAAATAACGCCATGAACACGCCCTAGCATTATGCTACGAGGAGTACCAAGCTAGTGGCTGACAACGCCCAGGACACTTCCGCAGTATCCACACATGAACGTTAACTTCGCCAAACGCCAGCAAATGTACAGCTTGCGAATTGTATCTCCAAAAATAGACCGAATCGACAGAATGATAATCGCATTCAAGCAGCACAAACGCCTATCCTCCAGCCCCTGGCTGGTTGTCGCTGACGTGCTCGCTTTTCTGTTGGGGAGGCTTTCGTTTGTCTTCTATTTAGCTCATCTGCCAGCATGCAAAACGTCACATTTCTCTCGATTTGGCGAAGCGGACGCAGTTCATCCATGGGACGTTTCGAGATCGCCGTGTCTTCGTCGAGTGGCTGCTTGTCAGCCCGTGATATTTTTTACTCGTCAACACCGGCCTGTCGAGGTTAGCTAGCAGCCCTGGTGGCGTCGCATCGGCGGAAAACGTCGGCTCGAATTCGTCGACAATGTTAACGGACAAAATCTTGTCCAGCCATAAATATTTATCTCGATTAGCATAACATAAAGCGGACGGAAAGAGGCAAACCCTTTACCCATGTCTCACTCCTCTTGAAACCCAATATCTCCATTTGGCAACTTTTAATTTGCTCCCCCCTCCTTCTCCTCCTCCTCCCTCTCCCACTCATATTTTTCTCACTGTCCTTGTTCTGTCTCGGATAGATTCTTCTCGCGGCTCAAACTCTCTTCCCTCCCTGAAGGAAGGGAGGAAGGAGGTTGTGTGTGTTTTTTCCTTGAAATTTTTATCACAAAATTATAATACACTCAAAGGGAAACTCACCGTCATGAAAAAGCAGTGCCTTGTCAACGGGGTTTCCTCGCCATCACCGCACGGGTTGTTAGGGTAATGCACAGAACAAGGCAGCCTAGAGCATCCCACAGTCATAACGTTGAAGCTTCAATACGATTAAAGAGAAAAATACTAGATTTCAAAACGAGCATTACCCTAATATCCACAATGTTACAGAACGAAAAATTATTTAGTTATATTGCTTGACTAATAAATATTACGTAAAAAATATTAAACGTGCCCAGTGATAACAGCAGGGGGCGGGCCTGTGATCTATGTGCCACACCTTGACGTTGTACAGGTAGCCCTACCTATAAAGGGTAGTTATAGAGATTAATCCACACCATCACCACACATAATGCCGTAAATTAACATTTATTTTGAGGCATTAGAATCATGCGTCCTATTTTGAACAATACCGTAATTTTCAATAAGCATGTATTAATGTATTTTTCTTTTAAATAATAAATTAAATATATTGATAAGAGATAATGTACTAGAATTACAATGAAGACCCTCTATTGTAAATATGCCATGTACACTTTGACGCAGAAACGGATGGGTTTGAAAAAACTCATTTGCGTCTACAACCAATAACAAGGCCGTATACATATTTACAGGTCACAATTCCTCCAATGAGGATCCTGCTTATTGTGACGTGACATGAACACTTCCGCAGCAGACCTTAGCAACAAACTCAGTCTGACAGTGCAATATGGACATACAAGTTGATATATGTGAGGGAAATCGTGATGACAACTCAAGCAATGTTGTCAAGATTCCAGAACGACTGTTACAGCGGGAACAAGCAAGGCTGGACGACGCCGAGCGGAGAAAGGAAGCTAAAGAAAGCCATTCGGTCGCGAATGAAAATAGTGAGTTTTTCACTAAAGCCTTCAACAGAGACCGGGCGGCCATTGAAGAACTGATTTCCATTTGCTCTGGTGCTGATCGTGCATTGGCAACTCAAACATTGGATGAGGCAACTGCTAAAACACAACAATTGCAAAAATTTCTTAATGACAGCATGATGTTTCTGGCGCAATACGAGTTAAGACAGGCACAAGCTTCCTTACAAAAACTGCAGACATCCCTTGCCGAAAAGAGAGATGAGGCTTTGCCGAAAAAGAAATTCGCCTTCCGGTCTCGTACTAAGGCTACAGAACAGGTCTGCGACACGGTACCAGCAACCCAATCTGGTGAGACTGTTATTGATGGTCACACACCCGCAGAATCTAGTATTGGCAAGGTGGAAGAGACTGTGTACTCCAAGCAATGTGGCTTTTCCAACATGGATGATATGGTTCTCACCAAAACGGCAGGGGAGATCAATAAAAATGATGTTTTGTTGTCTCACCTGACAAACTGCAAGGTTCGTCTATTTGGCTCACCCAGCACACTACACATCAAGAACGTGAGTGGCTGTGAGATTCTGTGTGGCCCAGTGTCTAGCTCTGTATTTGTGGACCACTGTAGCAACAGCACTCTCGCCCTCCCCTGCCAGCAGCTGAGAACACACAACACGACCTCCACACAGGTATACCTGCATGTGACCAGCCGGGCCATCATCGAGGACTGCCAAGGAGTCAGCTTCGCTCCGTTTACCTGGTCCTATCCAACCCTGGACGAGGACTTTGTGGTGTCTGGACTGGACCGTGCCCGCAACAACTGGACCCAAGTGGATGATTTTAACTGGCTCGCTTTAGGAACGCCTTCACCTAACTGGACTCTGATTTCAGAAGAGGATAGAAAAACAACTTGGGAGATTTGAACGAAGGATTCAGTTTCTTGCTATATATATGAAATATGTCTGCTGCTCTTAAACTACAATGTGATCCAATTATTGACACACCTTTCAAAATTAAACTACTTCAAAGCATTCTATATGGACAATATGGACTCCCCTGGAAAAAGAAGAAATTCCTGCTTCTATTTAAATGTTCTCACCAAACCACAATGAATACTATCCTCCTGGCCTTCTTAGCACTAGACTCCAATTGTATGTTTTCAAGGTTATTTAAGATGCACTTCACATCATTGACATTGCATCAAACGTTCAGCTATACAACTTTGACATTATGATATAATGTGGCTTGGAATGTCATAAAGCATACTATGTTCATAAATGTTGACTAACTAATTTATCTTCAGAAAGAGTTGGGTTAAAAGGCACAGTAGGATGTCTAGACAAAATATATGTGCATTTCATATGTTAGAACCTGAAGAATGTTAGTGATGTTGTCTACATGTAATTGTTAACATCTTTTGTTGAACAGATATTTAACAATGGCTTTGCTTGTTTTAATTAAAGAGTTTTGCTGAGCCATAATATTTTTTCTTGTACTTTTTTGTAAGGCCATCATGGACATTATCTTTTGCGCTGTTAATGCTTATTTTTCTTACTTAATTTGAATTTACCCAGTTTTAGTCCTAGTAAAAAAACTCCAGGAATACAATAGCATTAGCATGTGTCTTGAATGCCTGTCAGACAGCTTTAACAGACCTACATTTGGAGACTGTCCAAAAGAAAGTGTAGGTCCAAAAAATGCCTATTTTTGTGATTACTTCACATGCTAAGTGTCATGCATCATCCATGAAATAGACCATTTCCACGTCCTAAAATAGTGCATGATTGTGAAGATCTTGGATGGGCCCATATAGTAATATCACATTTAGCCGCAATCCTGAAAGCCTTATCCTTTCAATCACTGATGGTTTCGTGTGCTGCTGATTTGCCTCACTGTCTTAACTAGGTGTATGTTGAACTCATGGACCGACCTTTGAATGGACATTTCAATGTACTGGCTCCACCTTCAAGTCCAGGTTCTTTCATTAACCATTGCCTGTCCTAACTGACACTCTGGTGTGTTCAATTAAGGCAACAGTGACCACGTGAACACCCAAACCAATTATGAACACTAACTGCAGATTACGATCAGGCTCATCTTCAGTAGAGGGGATTTTTGCAAATGGGATTAGGCTTCTTACATGGGTTTAGCATGACGTACTGTAACTTTGGGTTTAATCATGAGAATCCTCAGCAATCCTCCACCTCTCTATGGGAAGGAAACATTGCAATTGGCCTCACCTGTGTTGTCATATCGATAGAAGTTGGAAAGCTTTGAGTGAAAGTGAAGTAAATCATCCACTGTGAATTCTTGGGATTCTGTAAGAAGGAGAAGGAAAATGGTCTTGAAGTATTAGCCGCTCTGCGTCTTCATTGTCCACCTGCTTTCTTCATCTCTGCTCCTGTGCTGGGGGATGGATTACAGGCTGAACTAACTAGTGTCCGGTTGGACTCTCTCGCGGTGACTAGGGAGTGCTATCTGAAGCAGCAAGCTGGACCATTAGGAAGCTCTTCCAATTTATTATTATTTTTTAAACCCTAGAAAGCCTGTAGCTTTCACAGTGGTAGATTAACTTCTACTTTCATTTTAATTAGTAGGGACGCGTCCACGCTTAAACCATGGCTTTAATGAAAATCAAATTTGATCTGAAAAAGCGAGTGAAGCTCGCCCAGTTTGTCTGGTTCCTGTACTGGTTCTCTGTTATGGCAGGAGTGCTGGTCCTGAGCATGGGTCTTTTCTTCAAGATCGAGCTGCGCAAGCGCTCAGAACTCATGGACAACAACGAGAGTCACTTTTTGCCCAACCTGCTGATATTGGTGGGCTTGATAGCCTGTGGCATCAACGCCTTCGGGGGCAAAGTGTGCTATGACTCCTTGGACCCTACCAAGTTTGCCAAATGGAAACCCATGTTGAAGCCCTTCCTGATATCCTGTGTGGGCTTCAACATGATGCTGTTTTTGACGGCCCTCTTGTGCTTCGTAATGAGAATCCCCCTCCAGTTCACCTTGGCTGAGGGCCTGAAGAACGGTATGAAATACTACAAGGACACAGACACACCTGGAAGATGCTACATGAAGAGGACCCTGGACCTGATGCAGATGGAGTTCCGTTGCTGTGGAAACAACAACTACCGTGACTGGTTTGAGATTCAGTGGGTCAGCAATCGCTACCTGGACTTCAGCGCCAAAGCAGTCAAAGAGTAAGTGACTTGGTGAATTCTGCTGTGTAAACTCCTATTTAAAAACATTAAATGAGCCAATGTCCGAAACATCATTACAATAGTTTTGTGATGTGCTTTTACAACACACTTATCACACTCATTATATGTCACTTCACCATTTGAAGAGCGAATAGACTTCATTTGTGAAATCGTCAAGTAGAAGCCTTCTCCCCTTTTATTCGTTATTTTTTTTAATAACAAAATAGGTTGTGGAAGCAATTTGTTGTAATTTGAAAGAAGATTGGCTGTAGCTGGGGGTTTGCACAATGGGTTATATACGGGGTCACTTTCCTCTATTGATAGGATCATCAGGTGATGGTGGGGGCTAGTGATGACGTGGATGGACTGGGTTTTGGTGGCAGAAGTTACTATGCAGTTTAAAGGATAAGAGAAGTGGAGGAAGGGGGGGGGGGGGGCACTACGGTAGTATAGCTAGTATAGCAAAGTTGGGCCAAAATCTACTGAGGCCATTCACCTCAACACATTTGTTTTCATTGTGATTTCACTTGGTGTAACCAGACTACGAATACTGATTTAAGAATACTGATTCTTTTAAGTTTCTGTGAGTTCAAGTGTTTAAAAGACTACGACCTGTCCTGGTTAACTAATCTCTTGGATTACATTTGCTTGTTGGTTGAGGCTTAATGTCCCCCCCAATCAGTGCATGGCTCTTAAGAGATGCTAGGAATAGAGCAGAATCACTTGGTCTGATTGGCCCAAAGAACATCGTAAGATATCAGAATCACTGATAATTGTAATTGAACGTTGATTGTTCTAGTGCTAGTTGTGAGGTGCTTTGTCACGAAAAACTGACTTTCACTTTCACGCGATTTCACACCTTCTTTTGAGTCGACTCCTTAGCCAAATAAATACATTAAAAAAACAGAATTCAGAGTTTAAATCATTCACAACAATACATATTTTAAATGTTAAAATGTGAACCCGCATTTCTTTTGCATTGTGCCAAAGAAGATATTTTATAAAACTTGTTTATAAATTAGACTAAGTTTAGTACTTGTGTCTCTTCACCTCAGATATATCTGTTTTTGTATGTCTAAATTATACTAGTGACTATAGACATTCAGTATGGTTACAAGAAAGGTTTGAATGGAAAATGAAGGATTAAGGGGACATTTAACAGGAGCAAAGAAGAAAAACATGAACTAGGTGACACTAATACTTGCATTAATTGCACGCCTGTTATAAATTCTACCTATATTTCTGCTATTGCAGTGCATACCCTTTTAAGGTTAGGTTATGTCATCTGATTTGTGAGTGAGAAGTCCTCTGTGACTAGGGTTAGGGTTGGTTAACTACTGAACATATTAACCCGTTGACCTCTTGCTTGGCTTGACCCCGGTCCTCTGCTCTCTCCTGCAGCCGCATCGGCAGCAACGTGGACGGCCAGTACCTGATGGATGGGGTCCCCTTCAGCTGCTGCAACCCCAGCTCCCCCAGGCCCTGCATCCAGGGCCAGATGACCAACAACTCGGCCCACTACAGCTACGACCACTACACGGAGGACCTGAACGTGTGGAAGCGGGGCTGCCGTGAGGCCCTGCTGTCATACTATGGGGGGTTGATGAACACCATCGGGGCACTGATGCTGCTCATCACCCTACTCGAGGTGATCTTTGAGTCTTATAATATGAACTACTGACTATATTGTACTTCGACATACTACAGCTATATTCAGACGGACAGATGGAGACAGCTTTTAAAATTGAGTGTCATTTCTACACAAATAACGATACAACAAAAATATGAAACTTCATTAAATACTGAAATGTTTTTCTGGGCCACTAGGTCAGGGATGGGACAGGCCTGGTAATAAAGGTCTGGATCCAGGCATGTATAGAGGCTATGGCCTAGTTGGCACCATGTCCCCGAATACATGCTGGATTTGTTTCCATTTCTTCCATCCTCCATTATACACCCCCCCCCCCCCCCTCCCCCCCCCCCAGCTCGCCAACAGACCTCTTCTCCCCTGCCTTTTTACCATATTGAAACCTTTTGGCGCCTTCGGTACCTGCCATGGGAATACAGATTACCCCCCCCCCCATACCTTCCACTTCGTCTGTTAAAAGTAATCCTGCAGGGATCACATGGATGTCCTCCTCCCTTAATCCCTCCCCTCAGCCTTTACTCAGAATCTCTCCTGGTGCTTTTATGGCCTTAGTCATGGGGTGACAGGCGTGCTGAGTGTGGTGTTAGAATCTACAGTCAGACAACAAGAGTCTGCCCATGTCTTCTATATTGAAACAATCACTCACACAACTCACACACTACTTTTCAAATGTCATTGCTAGTATTATTTTGAAAACTCTTCTGTTGGGAAGCCTTCTTTCTTAGAGGTTCAACTGTAAGTTTGTTTTATGTGGGCAACCCAAACGTGGGTTTGGGCAAATAAGCATGCAAATCACAGGCTCAACCACTGTGGTGGGAAGTGTTCTATAATGAACCACGGTTATGCAAGAGTTTAAACAGTGGCACAGTTAGGATGGGTTAATCCCACACAGGAGACCAGAACAAAACACACCCACTTCCTGGCATTTCCTTAACCATTCACTATCTTTTAGTTGAACTACTTTTTTGTTTGTCTGTAAATAACACCAGATTATTTTCATGTTAGCAGGTTTAAATTATGATTATCAGTCACTTCTCTCATTCTCAAGTAAATGTCAAGCAGTGCTTTCCCTTACTTCTATTACTACTGCTACTACTACTACTACTACTACTACAATACTACTTCTACTACCATTCTACCACTGCTAGTACTGCTACTACTACTACTATAATACCACTACTTCAACTACCACTCTACTACTACTACTACTACTACTACTACTACTACTACTACTACTACTACTACTACTACTACTATATTACTACTACTATTACTAGTACTACTACTACTACTACTACCACTACTACTACTACTACTATACTACTTCTACTACCATTCTACCACTCCTAGTACTACTATTACTATAATACCACTACTTTGACTACCACTCTACTACTACTACTACTACTACTACTACTACTACTACTATATTACTACTACTACTACTACTACTACTACCACTACTACCACTACTATTACTACTACTACTATACTACTACTACTACTATAATACCACTACTTCGACTACCACTCTACTACTACTACAGCTACTACTACTACTACTACTACACTATTATACTACTACTACTACTACTATACTATTATACTACTACTACTACTACTACACTATTATACTACTACTACTACTACTACTACTACACTATTATACTACTACTACTAGTAGTAGTAGTAGTAGTAGTAGCAGTAGTACTACTACTACTACTGCTACTAGCTGCAGTGCTCTCCTGAACACTATGATGTCATTCGGGACTCTTCTAAGAAATGTATTTTTGTGTGGAGGATCCATTGATCTATTTCCCCCCTCTAACCGATGGCAGGTGGCTGTGATGATCGGCCTGCAGTACGTGAACACCTCCCTCTCCACCCTGGCCAACCCTGAGGACCCGGAGAGCGAGAGCGAGGGCTGGATTCTAGAGAAGACCATGAAGGAGACATTCACTGACATCATGGCCACCATGAAGGCCATGGGCAAAGCAAATCAGGTGGAAGAAGGCGCCGAGGCAGCCGTTGCCACGGTCAGCTGAGCCAGCCCCTCCCACATAAACTGAGATCAAATCCTTCCGACCGGGAAGATTAAGAGGGGCGGTGCAAAGTGGATCACATGTCTTTTCAGACCAATATTTTACAGTTAACACAACACAAAACTTACACACACAGGTTTGGTTTTCAGGCGGACCAAAAAACAAAAATAAATGGACTCAATACATCACTAATAAGCTGCAAGTCCGGTTTCCATACCCTAACACTGTTCAGTTTAAGAACCATGCATTCTCTTCACCAACCCCCCCTCTTCCATAGCATGCTAAACATTTTGTCTCCCATACCCCACCCACATCAACCAGTGCTGTGAGAAATGTCCACTGAATGATGCAATGTAACATGTTTTAAAAAAAACATTTTTACGTTCCCTCATTTTCATTTTTGTCATTGTCTTCTAAAGATCAGTGGAGAGGGAACGTAACGAGCGTGGGGATGGTGGTTGCTATGCAATCCCCCCCCCCCGCCCCCTTGTCCCGCCATGAAACCAAAGGGTACAACTCAATTAAGGTACAAGAGTCCAATAGCCCAAGAAACAAACTTGATTGGTCAACAAATGTGTGAATGTGTCTATAGTTCGTCAGAGACATGTAGCAGATTATATAGACAAACTTAAAATAAAATCCCACCGTTTTGTTTTCCACACTAATCCAATGGAGACTGGATTTGCGCCTGAGACGGAGTAGAATTATGTTGTTTGTATGTGTAATGGCGAGGTGGTTTCCATCGTTGTTATAACCGCCCGGTCAGGATGGGTGAGAGAATATCCAAGTGCAGGAATGGAGGGCCAAGCCGGGGTCAGGGAGAAGGTCAGGAGCTTATAAGAAGAGCGCCAGGACGACTGTAGAAGTCTCTAGAACTAGCGGAGGACTATCGAGATGGGCAGCTAAGTCTTGCCTCCTCACCCTCACACCATGAACTCAGATCCTATCAACTCCTCACCCTTTTGCATGTTTTCAGCAGCCTCTGTATGTTCCATCCTTGTACACACATATCCTCCTGCAACCGAGTCGTTGTCTTTGTAAATAGTGTAGAAATTAAGATTTTTTTTAAACAATGCAATTCATTTAAATCTTTAAATCATTGTAAAGTTTGTTTTGCAATCTATACATATATATACATATCTTTATTTTTTTGGTCTTTGTGTGTGTGTTGTTGTGTAGAAAGAATAAAGGACTGTAGCGCTGTGTGAAATGTTGTGTGTTGAAAGGATGCTGTTGTGTCGCACTAACCCACGTAGCTATAACCCACGTAGGAAGAGCAGAGATCAGGGAGGAAACCTGAGGCAGCTGTGGAGTTCCTGATTAACTCAATAGGATGAGAGCAATTATAGCATTACTGCTTTCACACGGAAACAGCACCACGCTTCACACGCCTGTCACAAGGACAAGTGGTGTGTTGTGTGTGCACGTGTGTACACAGAAATAGAGCAATGATGTTTTTCTTTCTATTCTCAACGGCATACCCAGAATTCTCCATAGTCACAGATAACAATTGACACCAAACAATCTTTTGAATAAACGTAACTCCTGATATATAGCCTATCAGCTGCCATGGTGAGCTGTAAAGTAAACATCATACTCATTCAAAATGCCCTAAAGTTGTCTAAACTGTAAAGCATGACTTTTGGTGCCTATCCTGCCTGACATTTGAGGACAGGAAAAGCAGCCCTATCTGAACCGACAGACATATTGCTGTATCTGAGCCAAGACGAGGTTCGTCACAGGCCGCTGTGCGTAGTGTTGTCTTGTGTGTTGAGGACAACAACTCTTTGTGGTATTTTTGTTGGCTCAAGGCACTTAACTGGCGCTTAGTCGATTAGACGACTAAGAGGCTTTGGATTAGCATTAGCCAGGTGAACAGCACACACGTCAGGGACAGAGGAGCTAGAGCAGAATGAGGGTAAGGAAACATTAGGTTAGAGGAGGAAAAGACGTAGAGAAGATATTGTTGAAATTGTGAGTATGATTTGTGAGTATTGTCCAATACTTCGAAAAAGATGTATGTGTGTAAATTTAAGAAGCCCATACTGAAACATAAGTCATGAACGTTCATATTTGTTCCCATATGTAAGAAAGGCAGATGTATCTTTAATATATTTCTGTGTGCAAATATATTGGGAAGGGGATGACCATTCACATAAAAGGACTGGACTGTAAATCTGTGTTTCTGGGTTATGGTGAGTAATTAACTTAGGAGGAAGACAGCCATATCCATCCAGAGTAGGATACAATTTGTTTCTTTATCTGCTTATTCATAGTCATGGGGCCAGGGGTGGGTGGCTGGGTGGCCAACCAAAATATGATTGGTGCAATGCCATTGGGTACTGTCAATCTGACAATGCCCACGCCATTGGATCAGTGCGCTGTCAATCACTGATCAATTAACAATCTGATCCAATGACGTTGGAAATTTTAAGATGTAGAATGGTGTATTGGAACAAAACGTTATTTTGGGGTGTGGTGGGAGATGTTAAGCTCCTGAGTCATACAATGTATTTGATTTATTTGCATACATCCAAATATTGTCTGATTTGTCAGAATTGTCTGATTTCCCCTAACTGGTTCTTGCCAGTTAGGGGCAAGAGACCTGTGCCACCTCAATAAAAAAAATCCTGGAATCGGAAGTACGAACACACACACACACACACACACACACACACACACACACACACACACACACACACACACACACGTTGTACTGTGTAGAGATGGTGTTCTGCTGCTCTCTGTTGGTGGTTGCTGATACCAATAAAACAGGCGGAAGTTTACGAAATGCTTGGATGTTCAGGCATATATCCGTTCACTGTACTTGCATTCCTATAGTATTGTTCTGATAAGATACCAAAATAGGGCCGTTGAAATGTAGATAAATAATATTTTTTGTATTTGTGCATAAGTGACCAGAGTTCTGAAACGATAAACGGCGACGTTTGTAGTTTGGCGGTTCCTAAATCAACAAAATATCTGATGTTAATATTTTTTCAATAAAAAAAGGAACATATTTACATTTGGCCTATTCTTATCATGGTAAATGTAGTAGGCCTACTGTATTAAAGTATTGGTTTGGTTTGGTTTGGTAAAAAATGTTTAGTATTATGTTTTGAGCTTTGGTAAACCCGTCAAAATGATTCTTAAGTAGGTTACTCAAAAAAGGAATAGTTGTATATTGTATTGATATTCTTTATGATCTGTCTGGTTATGGTATAAAGTCCATAGATGACCCACATAGCAAGGTCGTTTCACAGCCTTCCAGTTAGACACGAGACTAATTACCAAAGGTCTTCTAATTAATATTCATGAGCAACCTAGAACCTGCCATTTGTAAATCGATCAATATAGTATAGAATCCTTTTTTTTTTTTTTATGGGGACATTTCCGGGGACAGCTCCAGACGGGGACAGGCCACCAGAAGCAGGGACGTTGGCGCTCCCGCACCGTTGGAAATAAAAACCTACTCTGCAGTTACATTATTATTCCGCTAGATAGAGTTGTTTCATCAAAAAGTGTAAGTTGGATTTATTTTGTAAAGGTGGGCTTTCAGGTAAAAACGTGCCCCAACTATAACAGAATACCACAGAACCCCCCTCCCAGATGTTAACCATTGTGGTAATTAAATTAACACTACGAACGAATGGTATTCAAAACACCCTTAAATAGAAAAAAATAAGATATTCTTTAAATTGTAATAATGAGGTGTCAGGATTTGCAACATAAAAAGTCTCAAAAGAGCCCATGTAAACATTGAAACAAGGACGTGGAAGAGGAGACAAATAATGCATTATCAGCAAATTGTTAAAAGAATTAAAGTATTGTGGCCATATTTTATAAAACAAAAATAAAAACTAAAGGCTTTGTGACCACTGAATGACCGAGAGACATGGACGCTGTAATATTAACCAATCAATGTTTTGAAGAATTCAAAGGTCAGGAAGAGAGGCCAACTGTGATCTGCATACAGACTTCACTCAAACAGACACGCACACGGACATGGAGATAGAGAGAGATAGAGGCAGAGAGAGGCAGAGGGAGGCAGAGAGAGGCAGAGAGATTGAGGCAGAGAGAGGCAGAGATAGGCAGAGAGATGGAGGCAGAGAGAGGATGGAGGCAGAGAGGCAGAGAGATAGAGAGCGTGTGACTAGAGTAGCTCAGTGGAGCATTGTTGAAGCTGTGAGAGGACAATACACTGCCCCCTCCCTGAATGCTCACCATACCAGCTGGCTGCCCATTACTAACACCACCGCCCATTACAATCTCTGCAGCCATGTCGCCAACCCCCCCCCCCCCCCACACACACACACACACACACATACATACAGATGACACAAATACTCCACTGTTGGACGCACAATCACCCTCAATATTCCTGTACAATATAGTGCTGTAAAGCAAACACAGACACACACACACACACACTCACACACACACACACACACACACACAAACACACACACACGGTGCGTTTGGTTACAGGAATGCAGTGCCCTTGCTCAATGGGACAGGGCTAGAATAGAGGGAGCAAGCAATAGTGTGTGTGTGTGTGTGTGTGTGTGTGTGCGTGTGTGTTTGTATGTGAGTGTGTGTGTGTGTGTGTGTGTGTGTGTGTGTGTTTGGGTGTATTTGTGTGGGTTTGTACTGATAAACACTGAAGGCAAGACATACATGTACAAGTCTCTTTCTCTCTCCTCTGACTCTCCTCTGACTCACACACACACTCTCTCTCTCTCACACACACACACACACACACACACACACACACACACACACACACACACATAAATATGCTCACACACATATAGTGAATGTGTTATAGTTGTGGTATAGTGTGGTACAGTTCCCTCATATCAACTGTCTGTCCTTTCAGTAATCCACTAACACTGAGTGAATGCTCGACTACACACAGAAAACAAAGTGACCCCCCTTCCCTTTTCCTCCGGGGGGGAACCCCCAAACTGTGGCAAAAGCCTGAAACAGCAGAGTGTGAACCTGAGAAACGGTGTTTATATTTATCTGACTCCATTAACACCATAGAACACCTGCATACACACTCCATAGATCACAGATCACAGACAAGTGATGGACATCAGCGCTTGAACAACAGGTGCGCATACCTTACCTACCCCGGGTCCATTCTACTCCTCCGTTGTCCTTGCGTTGCTTTGCTCTCCAGTGTGTGTGTGTGTGTGTGTGTGTGTGTGTGTGTGTGTGTGTGTGTGTGTGTGTGTGTGTGTGTGTGTGTGTGTGTGTGTGTGTGTGTGTGTGTGTGTGTGTGTGTGTGTGTGTGTGTGTTTGTGTGTGTGGCAAGAGACGTGCACGGACATACAAATGGGGTGGGGGGCTGCGAGATGAGGGGCTGAAGCCTCCTCCCCTCTCTAGAATCCGGAACGCGCAGCGCGCTCTTCAGCACTCGTGCAGCTCGGCTACTGTAATCTTACGATAGAGACTCGAACCCCATTACAGAATATCTACACATCGGGCAGACTGCAACCAGCTTGGGATTGGAAAAGTTCATGCTAGGATACCGTCAGAAAGGGCCGCAACTTGCAAGGAGAAGCCGCGTTTTGTTGGACAACAGCGCGAATGAGAAAAGAAAAAGAATCTGTCTGACAAGAAACTTTTTCCAACTTTGAGGAGAGCGGTATAAAGATTTGAAAAAGAAGACTGGACAGCCACAACGATACTTATCTAAGGCCAGTCGATCGACTTATTCTAATACGATCCGATCACGTTATCTGTTGCTTTGTAAGTGCGCTGGACTGAGTTTTATAGAGTCGATTCATAGTCGGTCCTCGGATCGAGACCGGATCCCGTTGGGTCTCGCATCTCAATCTTTCAGCCCAGTCGCCATTCTTTTCTGTGACTTTTTGTAAAGTTTACTGTTACGTGGTTTTCTCTCGCCAACAAAGTCATGGTTGGGGAGACAGAGGTAAAAGAGAGACCAAAGTCCAGCCCGGACTACCTGATGCAGCTCATGAATGATCGGAAGGTGATGAGTTCCCTACCTAACTTCAGCGGCATCTTCACGCACCTGGAACGGCTTCTGGATGAAGGTATGATGATACAGTTATGATACTTATATGATACTTCTCACATTTATTTAAATGATTATCTGATTATCTGAATAAATTGTCTGATTTTAGAGAGCCAGCCTCTATGAAATATATTTACATCCAATTAACCTCACATTTGACATTACAAAAATCCCATTACACCAACAACAAGTGGTGTGAATGGACTCTGTGTCACCAGAGCCTCGAGTCATATGGGCCAAGGATAAGCTAATTTGTTGTGAAGAGAGGAGACACACAACCGTGTGTGTGTGTGTGTGTGTGTGTGTGTGTGTGTGTGTGTGTGTGTGTGTGTGTGTGTGTGTGTGTGTGTGTGTGTGTGTGTGTGTGTTGGGGGGGCGGTGAACAAACAGACAGTTGTTAGTCTCTACCAGTGACCTAATGCGCATGCTTATGTGAATGTCGCAGCCCATCCCCGACCAGGCACGAGGACAAGTCAGTGTGAAATATATTGGATTTGCTTGCAGTCCATGTTGTACATCGTTTGCTGTGTTCGCTCAACAATGTATGCATGCCCACTTGTTCATGTTCATCATCATGCATCCTCGCAAAGTGTGTGGATGTGTGGGTGTGTGTGTGTGTGTGTGTGTGTGTGTGTGTGTGTGTGTGTGTGTGTGTGTGTGTCAACAATTACACTGTGGGAAAATGTTTCAAAGTGAATTTGGGAACACTACAGCCCTACTGTTTTAACAGACCAAACTACTTTGAAGTTGTGGTTGTAAAATTGAAGAAAGATTTCATGTTGAACAGTTGAACTGACTAATAGGAGGAACAGAGGTTAGGACACAAGATCTGGATGAGTCACTTGACATTGCAACGTTGTACTTGTAGAGGTTGATCCATCTCATCCTGTATACATCTTCACACACATTTAATATTAACACTGAAACACAAATGTGCACAAATGGACACACAAACGCACACACACACACACACACACACACACACACACACACACACACACACACACACACACACACACACACACTTCCACAGGAACCCAAAGACACACTCAAAATAATGCCTATTCATACATGTCATGTTTGGTTTGACGTAGTTGTGGTGATCCAACAGAAGATCATAGAGCGCAATCTTCTCTTCAGCCAAGGCTAAGCGGCCGAGTTCCAAACAATCAACTCACGAAAGAGAGAGAGAGAGAGTATACCTGTTTGGGGAATCGGTTTGGGCCAGATTTGAAAACACTTAGGTCTTGTCTATTTATAAACCCCCTGATGGGTTGAAGTGTTGTGATAAAGCCCTATGATAGCAGAACCCCACCACCACCACCACCACCACCACTACAACCACCACCACCATCCCCCTCCCACATTCCTTTACCTCCTGACCCTGTTGTCCTACCCAGCATGTTTTACTGCTCCTTTTCTAAGCCCATTTTAGACTTTCCTCTAGCCCGCGTTCAAACCGCGTCTGTGTGTTTGTGGTTCTGTCTGTGTGTGTGTGTGTGTGTGTGTGTGTGTGTGTGTGTGTGTCTATGTGTGTGTGTCTGGGTGTGTGTGTATAGGTCTGTCTGTCTATATGTGTGTGTGTTTGTTAATGCGTGTGTGTGGGGGGAGTCTGTAAATCTTTGTCTATGTGTGTGTGTGTGTGTGTGTGCGGGTATGTAAGACTTTGTGTGTGTTTGTGTCTGTGTGTGTGTTTATGTGTGTGTGCCTGTGTGTGTGTCAGTGTATGTGTGTTTGTGTGTGTGCTTGTGTGTCAGTGTGTGTGTGTGTGTGTGTGTGCGAGGGACAAGGGGATCTGTCTGACTATGTGTGTTTTGTGTATTGTATGTGTTGTCATAGGAGGGTAGTCACCTTTACGTGTGGGGTCAAAGGGAGTTATTAAAGGTCCACACACTTGTTATTTTGGCTGGGGAGGCTGTAATTGGGAGGACCAGGCGGTGGTTATTATCGGTAGGACTTATCACTCACCCTGCACGCAGACCAGCACAACGCTGAGGTCAGAGGATATTCTCTGTGCAGCAAGCCAGTCATTCTGCATGTGTGTGTCTGAGTGTGTGTGTTTGCTTTCCTGTGTGTGTATGTCTCTATGTCTGTGTGTGTGTATGCCTGTGTGTGTGTGTGTGTGTGTGTGTGTTGGAGTGTGTGTGTTGTGTGTGTGTGTGTGTGCACAGACGTGTGTGTTATTTAGACAATAATCACACATTGGTGTGTTTGATTTTGCCTGCATGTGTTGTCTGTAATTGTATATAGGCCTATGTTTGTTTGGGTGTCTCAGTTTGTGTGTGTGTGTGTGTGTGGGTACATATATGTGTGTATGTGTGTGCTTGTGTGTGTATGTGTGTATGTGTGTGTATGTGTGTGTATGTCTATTTGTGTGTGGTGCAATAGCTAGTTATAATATCTCAAGCATGCCATTACTGGTGCATCATGGGGTGTTGCTGGTCAGATCACTTGAATGTAGAGAGCGGTCTTCAAATTCAAGACAAAGGTGTGATCCGTTAGAAATTCATTTCACAAATGTAGGACTAGTTGCTTAAATCAACATGTATTTGATTATGCCATAATTTACCGTAATCTAAGACATGAAAAATGTATAAACTGCTTTCTTCAAATATGAATTTAGGATGTTTTTTGATTGATGTCTAGTAATTTGTATTTACTACTTAAATTTATTAATCCCAGATGGGAATTTAAGGATTCATCTACTCTCTGGGGCATCATGCTTTAATCTGCGATGAACAGTCTGTCACTGCACACTACATAGAGTCTGTGTATCCTCCATAGAGTCACTGTAGTCTCCATAGAGTCACTGTAGACTCAATAGAGTCACTGTAGTCTCCATAGAGTCACTGTAGACTCAATAGAGGCACTGCAGACTCCACAGACTCACTGTAGCCTCCATAGAGTCACTGTAGTCTCAATAGAGTCACTGTATTTCCTATAGTCACTGTAGACTCCACAGAGTCACTGTAGCTTCCATACAGTCACTATAGCCTCCATAGAGTCACTGTAGCTCCTATATAGTCACAGTAGACTCTATACAGTCACTGTAGCTTCCATACAGTCACTGCAAACTCGATATAGTCACTGTAGTCTCCATAGAGTCACTATAGCCTCCATAGAGTCACTGAAGCTCCTAAAGAGTCGCTGTAGTCTCCACAGAGTCACTGAAGTCTCCATAGAGTCACTGAAGCTCCTAAAGAGTCACTGTGGTCTCCACAGAGTCACTGAAGTCCCCATAGAGTCACTGTAGACTCCACAGTCATTGTAGACTCCATAGAGTCACTGAAGCTCCTAAAGAGTCACTGTAGCCTCCATAGAGTCACTGAAGTGGCGGTAGGTCACTGTGACTTCATCAATCTGCCCGGCTTTCACTTTCATTTTTTACTGAATGAGAAAATAACCCTGCAGACACTTACGGACATGACTAATTACTAATTGAGGTAGTAGTAATGTGCTCATCATATAGCCATCTGTACCTCAGCTTGTCACAAAACCGTATTTTTCCGTAACTTATTGTTCCACGACCGACCCACTCAACCAAATGTACTGTTGCCTCCCCCTTGTCTCTCCTTCCCTCCCAGAGATCGGCCGCGTACGCAAGGACATGTACAACGACACGATGAGCGTGGGCCTCTCGGACGGCCGGGACAGCGAGGAGCTCCCCGACGGCATCGGCCCCGTGGCTCAGCTGCAGGAGAAGCTCTACGTGCCGGTCAAGGAGTACCCGGATGTGAGTGGACAGACACGCGAACCTCCCCCGACCTTCTGGGGCTCGGTCACTGATCCGCTCCGTCATTTTGTCAGAGAGCCATCTCTCGGCGCTACGGTCTACCATTAACATCCCTATAACTAAAGTTAAGCTATATTCTTTTAAGTTAATACACATTTTTACTTGAATGTAAACACACTTAAAGTGTGATGCTACATCAAAACTTGTATATAGTTAGCATATAACTATATAAAGGTTTAGGATAACTTATATTAACATATACAATAGGTACATGTTGTTTTTCCTTTTGGTGCATCTATTCACCAATAGTTGCAGTAACAGACTCTTGTCATTCGCTTGATATTGAAATCAGTTTATAGGACACAGCACGCACACGCATTTGCACACATGCGGCACCACTCGTGCACTATATTTTTCACATCTGAGTGAGCAAATTGACACCTAGACGTGTACATGCACACTCAGGACACACACACACACACACTGCCACACGTACAGACATAAACACACACACACAAACATGGCGGAACCGTTGAGATCAAGGTTAAATATAGAGAGCTGCTCTAGCTAGTGTGTGTGTGTGCCTGTGTGTTGGTAGTGGTATTAATGTGAGGGGTGGCTTATGAGAATGAGAGGAATGTGTAGCAACACAAAAAGGAGGATTAGATTACAGAAACACATGAGAGATGAAGGGAGACCCCACTAGAGGAAGAAAGAGAGAGGAAGGAAAAGAGAGAGAGAGAGATAAGGATTGAGAGAGGAAGTGAGAAAAAGAGTAAGTCAGGGGGTTAATAGAAAAAGAGGAAGTGAGAGCGCGAGTGAGCGAGTGAGAGAAAGAAAGAAAACTGAAGAAAATAGGGAAAACATTGAGGACATAATGCTAGGTAGCAAGTCTGACAGAAATGGCAGATTGAGGTAGAGAAAGAGAGAAGTGAATGAAAAGATTAAAAGGGTGGGTGGGAGAGAGGGGTTGAGAGGTAGAGAGAGAGGGAGAGAGAGAGAGAGAGAGACGGGCCAGAGAGGTGGTCATCGTGGATAAAATAGGGAAAGAGTGAGAGAGGTTATATATAGTATATAAATAAAAAATAATAGTCATCAATCAGAAAAATACATTTATATATATTTTTTACATATATGATCCCACCAGGGGAGGCGAGAGAGGGTTTAAGACACACACACACACACACACACACACACACACACGCACACACACACACACACATACACAGAGGGGCAGCTGTCTAGTTAATCAGTCAGCATTGGTGACAGATAAGGTTAGAGACCGCCGCTGTTCTGCCATGCCAGTCACACTGGCCACATAATGATCTATTTCTGTCTCTCTTAGAAACACACACACTTTCAAATGAAGACACACAGACACAAAGACACACCGCACCATACAAGAAAACACACAAAGCCAACGCAATCGGCAATCACAAACATAGAAAATTCACAACTCATTTCTCAAAAAGTGTCGTACAAAAAGGTTACACATTATGAGATCAACTCTCTGTGTCGGTCCCATGAGTAGTGCTGTCATTTGAAAAGGTGTCGTGTAGTTTCAGTGGTAGAGTGTGGTGTTAACACTGCTAGGGTTAGTAGCGCCCCCCAGGCACTCAGTACTGTTAGATGTCTGGGTAAACGCCTTCATCCGATGGCATGTTTGTTTTGAACGTGTGCGGTGTATGTAGGCCTCTCTGAGTCTCGTCTTCTCCTCGCTTGTAGTTCAACTTCGTGGGAAGGATCCTGGGGCCCCGGGGCCTCACCGCTAAACAGCTGGAGGCGGAGACCGGCTGCAAGATCATGGTCCGAGGGAAGGGCTCCATGAGGGACAAGAAGAAGGTATGACATCATGTCTGTTCAGTCTGTCTACCTGTCTTCTGTCTGTCCACCTTCCTGTCTATTCTGTCTTTGTTTTTGTTTTTCATTCTATCTTTCTTTCTCTTTTCTTTCTTCTTTCTATCTGTCTTTCTGTCGGTCTGTATATCTGCCTGTCTGTCTGTATCCGTCTGTCAGTCTATCAATCTATCAATCTGTCAATCTGTCTGTCTGTCTGTCTATCTATCTGTCTATCTGTCTATCTGCCTGTCTGTCAACCTGTCTGTCTGTCTGTCTGTCTACCTGTCTGTCTATCTATCCATCTTCTGCGCTCGTCTGCTCTCCTCCCCCGGTGACTCTCTGTTCTTGGATGGAGTGTGTTGGGCCCTGTACACCAGCAGGTGGACCAGCTCCAGCATTCCTTTGCCCTTTCTCACTTCCAGAACATTCCACACCCCTGCACACACACACACACACACACACACACACACACACACACACACACACACACGCACATACACTCAGACACATGCGCACCCACACCCACCCACACCCCTGAGAGGAATAAAGCAATAGAGACATGAAGTTAAGAATAAGAGAGCAAAAGAGAGAAAGGACATGGCAGGAACTGGAAGATATACACTGTGTGGATAATGCGGCTAGCAGAATGAGAAAGCATCATGGATACAATAACATTGTGTTAACAACCAGAAGAGCAACATCACCACGGAATAGAATGATAACACATGCCTCTGGAATTTCCAGAAGACCTTGACTGACCCTGACACAAACACACACACAGACAGACACGCACACATACACACACACACACACACACACACACACACACACACTGTGTCTATGCCAATGTGCAAGTGTGTTTTCCAAATCCTCAAATAATTTCCTAGATGAATCGGAAACTAAAGCGTCCCGTCATTCTTTTACTGTAGTCTGTATGCTGTCAGAGGCATTCAATCCATTTAGTGAAACTGTTTATGTGTGTGTGTGTGTGTGTGTGTTGCAGGAAGAGATGAACAGAGGCAAGCCCAACTGGGAGCACCTCAGCGAAGAGCTTCATGTGCTGATCACGGTGGAGGACACACACAACCGCGCCCAGATCAAACTCACGAGGGCCACGGCAGAGGTCAAGAAGCTGCTGATCCCTGCTGTAAGTAGACCACCACCGACACCGAGCCCAGAGTAGCACCTAGCCCAGAGTAGCACCTAGCCCAAAGTAGCACCTAGCCCAGAGTAGCACCTAGCCCAGAGTAACACCTAGCCCAGAGTAACCCAACACCTAGCCCAGAGTAACACCTAGCCCAGAGTAAAACCTAGCCCAGAGTAAAACCTAGCCCAGAGTAGCACCTAGCCCAGAGTAGCACCTAGCCCAGAGTAAAACCTAGCCCAGAGTAACACCTAGCCCAGAGTAACCCAACACCTAGCCCAGAGTAGCACCTAGCCCAGAGTAACACCTAGCCCAGAGTAACACCTAGCCCAGAGTAGCACCTAGCCCAGAGTAGCACCTAGCCCAGAGTAACACTGAGCCCAGAGTAGCACCTAGCCCAGAGTAGCACCTAGCCCAGAGTAGCACCTAGCCCAGAGTAACACCTAGCCCAGAGTAACACCTAGCCCAGAGTAGCACCTAGCCCAGAGTAACACCTAGCCCAGAGTAACACCTAGCCCAGAGTAACACCTAGCCCAGAGTAACCCAACACCTAGCCCAGAGTAGCACCTAGCCCAGGACAACATGGATGCTTGGAGCCACTCCGGGCCCATGGGGATTGAGAGGTTGTTGGTATGCATGTGAGGATGTGTGCTGGAAATGGGGGCCAGGGGATTGTCCATCCAAGTGTGCATGCATGTGTGTGTGTGTCTGTGTGCGTGTTTGTGTGTTTGTGTGTGTGTGTGTGTGTGCACGGACCTCTGTGTTTGTGCATGAGAGAAAGAGAGTTTGTGAAGGGTAATTAGAGAACATGCATAAAGGGGTTTCCATGGAGACCCCTGGTTGTTTGAAAGGCCTGGCCAATGAATGGGGAGTCTGTTCACTCGTTCTCTCCCCACTCCATCACTCCTTTCACCCTTTCACATCTCACTTCATTCCCAGCTACTCGCTACAGTATCCCCCCCACACACACTCTAACAGAAGTTTTTGTCCACACAAGAGAACATTACTTTGGTTTGCACTCTGGAGACATTTCTGACATTCTCTCTGCCACCTACTCCTCTCCTCCCTTACGCACACACACATACATGCACCCGCAAACAGTCAAGCGGCTATACTCTGAAGATGAACACACTTAAAGAAGACACACTCAAACCTCTCTCTCTGTGTCTCTGTGTCTCTGTCTCTCTGTCTTTCTCGCTTTCTCTCTCTCTCTCTCTCTCTCTCTCTCTCTCTCTCTCTCTCTCTCAGAGAAAGAGATGGCGAGAGAGAGACTCACACACACACTAAGGATGCATCTGAGTATCTGAGTGTAGTCTGAATAGGAATGTGGTGTCTGTGGTGGCAGTAGAGGTTGAGAAGGAAGTGTGTGGATCACAAGGAACAAGACACCTGACGGACTCACCCAGTGTGTGTGTGTGTGTGTGTGTGTGTGTGTGTGTGTGTGTGTGTGTGTGTTCAACGACGTGTTTTTTTAACCTAGCTGCCCTTGCTGTCAGAATGTAAATCAGTCAAACTGTAACCTGATAACCAAGATAACGTGTTTGACGCTAAACATGCACTGTCTGTGGACGTGTGTGTGTTTGTGTGTGCATGGGTGTTTGTGTGTGTGTGTGTTTGTGTGTGTGTGTGTGTGTGTGTGTGTGGCTGAAGTTAGGGAAGAGCTGGCCAATCTTCACGAATTTTAATTAAAGCCCATTTATTTAGCTTAGCAGATATAACTAGCTAGATAAAGTTTCACCAATAAAATAAAATAGCAACGATTACATGTGCCACCAGCATTAGCCTGATATTCTAATGTAGTCACACAATATACATACTTTTTTAATATATTCGCATATGAAATTCAATATTTTCAATGGAAGCTGTGTGTTAAATGTGTTTCTACGTATATCTGTGCGTGTCTGCCTCTGCGTGTGTACGTGTGTGTGGGTGTGTGTAGGCAGAGGGCGAAGACAGCCTAAAGAAGATGCAGCTGATGGAGCTGGCCATCCTGAATGGAACCTACAGAGATGCCAATCTCAAGACACGTAAGGATGACATGATCACCGACAGGGGAGGGAGGGGCCGGGGTTAGCTGGGAGACAAAGCGGGCCTCATCGCTCCTAGTACAGGACTCTACTGTATATAAACAATGCATTTGGTTCTCCATCACTAAATAGCCTGTCTGTGTGCGTGTCTGTCTTCGTGTGTGTGTGTGTGTGTGTGTGTGTGTGTGTGTGTGTGTGTGTGTGTGTACAGCCACCATGGCGTTCTCCCTAGCGTCGCCTCAGGCTCGTCAAATCATCACCCAACACCCCTCGCAAGTCATGCAGCAGGCCCTCAGAAACCCCTCCCCCATGAACGGGCCCACACTCATGCCCCTCCTCCGCCAGATACAGAGCTCCGCCCTAATGCAGGGCGGCAGTCCGCACCCGGCGCTGATGCAGCAGGGGCCCGAGTCCGGCATCATCTACACCCCCTACGAGTACCCCTACACCCTCACGCCCTCCATACTGGAGTACCCCATGGACACCAGCGGAGTATTAGGTAAACTTCCTGTGGAACAGAATCACGCCGTCTTTCGTGACGTTAGCAAGACAATACATTTGTTACATGTTGCGAAGGTTTGAACGTAGAGACACAGTCTTAGCAAGTCGACACACGTGACTCATACAAACTCGCTGCCGTGGCTAATCGACTGCTTTCTGTTGTTTTGCAGGTATGGCTTTCCCAACCAAAGGCTAGGCAATAGCAATACACTTTTTACATGGACTGGCTCGCAGAATCCCCCTACATTTGCGCCCCACCAAAACGTTTTGCTTGCACCTATAGGATAGCTGATTATGTTGATTTGTGATTTGATCCATTCCTATACGATTTTGTTGTTTATTCTGTTGATTTATTATATTTATTAGCCGATGTTCCGACTAGTGTTGTGGTGTGATAATATAATATGTCTAACTCAATTTTTTTTTTATAATAGTGCAGCGTTTTCCTTGTACTTCTAACACGCTGTGGTTAACGTTTTAGAAACGTGAGCTCCGTAGATTGTGATTTTGTGTTGCACTGAAATAGAATCCGATGAGAGTAGGCTAACCTTGACCGTCAAGGTTGAATCCACCAGTCAGCCGGAAAAGAGAGACGCTAATAGTTTAAGCTTGTATGTATCATTTATAAGTAGCAACACTTGAGACTAGAAAACTAGATTACATATCTCCTACGGTTTTTTGTTGTTGTAAATGCCTGGTTTACGGCTTGTTGTTGTTGTTGTTGTTGTTGTTGCTGTGGGTAAATTGCTAGACAAGTAACCTGCTGTGTTCTGTTTCATGGCCATGTGTCATTTGCGCTGTAAGCAGGTGCCATGACCACTAAGGTACGACGCCACGACATGAGAATCCATCCTTACCAAAGGGTAATGACCACAGACAGAGGTTAGTTAGCTCAAGCCATTCTGTGTGCACACGTGTGTGTGTGTGTGTGTGTGTGTGTGTGTGTTGTGTGTGTTGGTATTGTGTGTGTATTGGTATATGCATGCATGTGCGTCTCCGTAAACATGTGTTGTTCCCCCCAATGGCTGAGTTGTAAATGAAGTGTCTATGATGGTAACTGTAGCATTCCTTGCAAAAAACTGGTCACACACTGAACCCGTAGCGTCCGAAAAGGCGTGAGAGAGACGATTGTTAAGCATAGAGTATGGAGTGGTGGGGGTGGGGGGGGGGTGTCAGAATGGGGAGTGCTGATAGGCCGGAGCCTTCTCACTTGTAACAGATCATTCCATGCATGTGACTCAGACCTTGTGACTTCTGTATCGGAATTATCTGGGAAAAAAGAAAGAACGTCTTTCTGGTTTTTTGTTGTTTTTGTGAAAGTATCATTCCATTTACTTCAACAAATATTCCATATATATATATATATTATATATATATATACATATATATATATATACATATATATATTTATTTATTTGGCAATTTCAATTTATACTTATAGGGGAGCAATATATATATTGCCAAATAAATAAATATATATATATACATATATATATTTATTTATTTGGCAATTTCAATTTATACTTATAGGGGACCATTTAATTTTTTGATATACGATTTTAATAATAAGTTGACCCTGGTGGAGACTACATGCGCTTAATAGTGATTCTCTTTTTATTTTTGTATTATTTCGAGAGGATAATAATTAAGTACGACTGCAATGCGTTGCTTGTTTTATTTTTTGCTACTACTAAAACAAAAGACAGTGTGATGACTACTGAAGGGTCTGTATGTGTGTTTGTGTGTCTGTGTGTGGTTGTGTGTCAAGGCTCTTCTGCATTATATACTGTAGTATGCCATTGGACAACAGGGCTGTTTACAATGTGTGTGTCTTAGTCAGAGAGGTGCTGCCGCAATGTTTTATAGATCCAAAAGTACATTTGTATATAGGGATTCTTTTGGATTGTTTATTATTATTATTATTATTAAGTGCTTTTTTTAAGCTCATGAAGATAAAGTTGCTTGGTAAATATACTTTATCATGTCTTTTGTTTCTTTTGGGTCTTGTTCTGTGTCCATGCGTATTTTGTGCACAGACTACAGTGTCTGTGTCCTCATCTAGGTACTCTTTAGCTATTTAGTTACGCTGAAGGTTGCTTTAGAGGAAGTGCTTTTCTTCCATTTGTATTTATGATGGGCTGATCCCACCGCTCTCATTCCCGTAGCTTCATGACTGTTATGCAATGTAAGTGGAATAGCTATCTCTGATATGTAAATGTGTGTGTTTGTGTGTATATGTGTGTGTGTGTGTGTGTGTGTGTGTGTGTGTGTGTGTGTATGCTGGTGCTCTTGTTGTATGCAATGAACAAAACAAACAAAAAAACACACAAAAAAGGAAATAAAGATGATTATTTAAAAAAAACAATGATGAAAATCAAAGGCTCTAAATCTGTGTAGCAAGACAATATGTCAATTTAGAACGTGTTGAAATCACCATCTTGTTAACAACTCATCGCTGTGTCCCTCACCAGGAGTCTTCCTTTGCTTCCTGTAGTTTACCAGGTGCAACCCTAATAATACTTCATAGCCCAACTGATCCAATCATTAATTCATAAACCTCTTCTAAGTCACAGCGGTCTGTTTTAGCTTGCCGCTAAACAATAGCACTAATTGTTTCAGCGTATAACTGGGGCCTTTTCCTCTGTACAAAGGCCGCCCTCCTCGCCTAATTGAAAACCATGCTGTCTCTCTTTCTATCCGTGGTCGTTGTGTCTATCTCAGGCCTAGCCCACAAGCATGACTAGTATCACTGTATCGGCAGTTACACTGTGGGACGGTTCTTCTGCTATATAGTCATTATGCGGAGCACCCTCATTGGCATGAATAAGCATCTGTAAGCGGCCATTCCTGACGTCAAACGCCAGAGGTTGACGTTAAGCTCTTGAATTAATGGTCATGCTTTGCTCATGATGGTGCTCTGCAACATAACCCCCTCCCCTCACATGGTGTGACTGCAGTAGATCTGCCATGTTGTCATTCTGACGCCACTAGCTGACACTAATCTCTCTTCTATCTTTTTTTCTTTTTATGTCCCCCTTTTTTGTTTCCTTTTGTTTTGTTTTTTCTCCCTCCCCACGTCTGTCCGTTCTTGTGTGTCTGTCTTTCTGTCTGTCTGTCTGTCTGTCTGTCTGTCCTTGTCCGTTTCGTCTAACTCTAGCTGCCACGGCAACTAACCCATGACCCTTGACCTTCTGACCTTTCTGCCCACTGATGACCCACCCATCTCAGCCTGCTGGGCGTTTTCATTGGCCAATGGCCCTGCCACTGGCCCCGACATCCCAACTAGAGACCAGCATAATGGGAACAACGTGCCGGCTCCTTTCTAACCAGCCAACCCTCAAGGACTTCATGGGAATGAACCTCTAAGGAACCGACTCACCCTAACCAAATGTGCCTTCCTTCCGAAAGTCCACACTCCCAATTGTTGATCTAGGAATCTGTCACCTTTGGTGTAAAGAACAAAAAGCAATCTGTTTTTCCAATCGTCTCTGTTTATAACCGTAGATCTTCATGGTGACCCCTCGTAATCAAGTGCAGGGCCTCCACGCTTCCAAGCTTCTGTAAACCCGTTTTCTGTTTCGCCCTGGTCAGGAGATTTAACGCCACTCTCTGATTTGCACTCCACTGTCGTTACTCCAGATGATGAAATTGACAATATTAACAGAAACAATAACCATACTGAAAATTGTACTTATTTATGAAAGTGACAGGCCAGCAACACAAGCCAAAAAGTGACAGGCCATCAACATATTTGGAAATATGTTTTGGAAATGTTTTTTATTTTGTATTACTCAGGACCAGAGCACATACCATTGGTCTCTACATGTGTTCAAGCTACTACAACAACATTGATCATTAGCATATGTAGCCTTTCCAATTGATATTTGGCTTTTCAAGAAAGGGCTATCGTTTGAATATGCTATCAAACAGTTGTTTGATTATGCTAGTGCCTAGTGCAGCACCTTTCCAACACACTGTGATAGGAGTTTCAGAAAAGAGAAAGAAACTATACAGAAGGTGTCCCTATATAAGCACTCCTAAGTAAGGACAACAAATACCAGAATGCATCTCTCTCCCCTTTCCCAAATCTCACTTCTTCTTTTAGGGCATACAATGACAAACCTTCTTGCTTCTGTACACAACAGTGAAATGACTCGCACAAATGCATGCTTCCACTGTCATCACACACACATACACATGCACATACACACAAACTAGGTGAAGATTGCGCTCCAAATTTGTCATGATGTAGAAGCTTCAGTTTCTCTTACACAATGACGCCTTTGACTTTATCGTACTAAATTGTACTAGCTTGAGCAACAGTGCCTCTATTTATTAACAGGTATGGAAAATGTTACATGTAGATGTTTTGCGACACTATGCGAGTCTCATGTGCATCGTGAAGGAGATAGTATAGCGTTTCAATGCAAATTAATTGGATTAAAGTACACATTTAGTTACAGCCTCACTATCTAACTATTTTGGTTGCTTACATTACAAAATATGTCCTTATCTCAGTGCCAAAATGGATCAATGGATGTGTTTATTGCAGTATTTACACAGCTGCCTTATCAATACGTTTCATTGAGCTGCAGTTGCTAAACATGTTCAGTGGACCTGGGGCCTCTTTGGATCAGTATTTTATTTGAATTATTTTTAATGGATTTGTGTTGTGTAATTTGTTTGCTTTGTCTATAGGAGATAGATGTGTCTGGATGCTTATTTTGCATGTGTATCCACTTTTCAGAGATGCAATAAATGTGTTTTGGTTCCGGTTGTGTTTCTCATGTAAGGGACGTCCACTCGTCCCATTCGATGCACAAAAAGCCAACCGATGCCTGAATTAAGTCAGAGTCATATGCGTAACATCTGTAACAACTACATCATGTATTTTTATATTCTATTTTGTACGTGAAAATGACATTAAATTAACTTTTCCTACAATAACTATATGCCCTATAATGGAGAATAATTTGATAGCCATTGTTGTTTTATTTTTTATTGTATCCTTCATCTCTTCGACTGTTGTGTGGTTCAGGAGTTTTCTGTGACCTCGCATTCTCACTGTCCTGATATACTGGAGGTCTCTACGGTCGGTCGCTTCCCCATGTGCCTTTTGTATGTAAGTGTGATCATTAACAATGCAGTATGGACATTAATCTACTGTGGAGCCACATGTCGGATACAACTAACCATGTCTCTTCACTTCTGTGATTATTAACCATGATAATGATATCTGTCTGCTTTGGTTCCCTTTAAGATTAAGTGAAGAAATAGTGTGTGTGAAGAAAAAACAAAACAAGATGTGTGTTAAACCATGATCTTTAACTTTTTTTCTGGTTTTCAGAGTAGGAATAACTTTTTGTTGTGCTGGAAAGCTGTTCAGCCCTCTATTAAACTGATGAGTTGTTCAACTAACCAACTTTGTGGCTTTTTCTCTATAGTACTTAATGATGCCAATCAGTTTCTTTTCTGCATACTAATCTTTAGACACTCCTAAAACAACTCTGTGATACGAGTCAGGAGATCCGTTCAACACACTAAAGAAAGTATCCGGACTAAAAGCAGGAGAGTAACATGTTCCCTCTCACTTGTCCTTGTTGCTTCTTTCTCTCAATCGCTCTTTATGTGTGTTCCTCACGTTGGCGTGAACATTGCAGAGGAGTGTGTGTGTGTGTGTGTGTGTGTGTGTGTGCGCGCGCGCGCGCGCGTGCTTGAGTGTCGTAAGGGAAACTAACGCCCCCGAAATCATTTCAGCAGGCCAACAGCTGTATTACCAGTAAAACAGGGAAAGTTTCAGGTGGCCGGGGAATTAAAGGGAATCGATCGTAAGCACTCGCCCTCAAACATCTGCACAGTACATTACACTGCAGCGTGCCTTCATGTCTCTGCGGCTACGCAAAACAAATCACGTATCCAAACAACAACTTCTCGATACACATTTTTGCTTTAACGTTTCTTTCCTCAACTCTCTCTGCGCGTGTTGATTTGTCCATACTAAACTCGACGTGGATGCTTAAAGGAAATCTAGGCGGTTCATGTGGATATAATAATCCTGACATAACACTATGGTTCACCCCAGAATTCACTGCGACATTCCTTCACACATTAGTTGCTGGCGAATCAAATCGTTTCAACAAGCGGGGGGGGGGGGGGGGGGGGGGGGGGGGGGGGATGATGGTGGTTAGTTACATTCCCCGCCCATCCTGTTTGCATTGTGGAGTTTGGGAGTGATATTGAATTTGGGAGTTTGGAGCCGTGCCGGATCTGTGGTCGTAACCCCGGACTCCTGCGCTCAGAAAAACAGTCCTATCTCATCGCGAATGGCAACCACAGTTGGAGCACAAGGAACCGAGTGGAAGTGTTGACACACTATTCCAGTTGCTGCAGAACAGTTCGAGAGCGTGTGTGCGTGTGTGTGTGTGTGCGTGTGCGTGTGCGTGTGCGTGTGTGCGTGTGCGTGTGCGTGTGTGTGTGTGTGTGTGTGTGTGTGCGTGTGTGAGAGAGAGAGAGTGAGAGAGAGAGAGTGAGAGAGAGAGAGAGAGAGAGAGAGAGAGAGAGAGAGAGAGAGAGAGAGAGAGAGAGAACATACGCTCTTGAGTTTGTTTTGCTAGTCTAGTTTCGTGTGTGGCTCCATGCCGTTTCATCCCATCCAGCGAGGAACACCCCTAAGCATCTGGTAATGAACTCTGCAGTCCCAAACTCCCAGTACTGTGCCGTGTGTGTGTGTGTGAGAGCAGTGCACGCTTGTGCATGTGTGTGAGCCCAAAATAAATTATTAAAGAAAGGAAATAAATATACGTGTGTGAGAGAGAGCAAAAGAAAGACAGGGATGAAAAAAGAAAGAAAGAAAATACATGTGTGTGTGAGCAGAACAAGGAGGAAAGACAGGTTGATTTGCATTACTTTATATGTACCACATTCTCCAAATAATGCACCGCTCCAGGTGTCCTTTGCAGGGCAAATATTTGATGGTTGGCCGATGGTAAGGATCTTGCAGGAGTTGGCCTACAAGGAACTCCTAAGCCTGGGGAAATTGCTCAAAAGTTGTATTCCAGCCTTTACCATGTAAATAGCAACACCCCCTATTCTCCCCACACACCCCTCTGAGCCTGTTTAAAGACCCAACACTGCCTGCCTGTTTCCTTGACAACCAGCCTACACTGGGGGCCCTGTTGTGGCCCCCAGTCTTTTGTGTTAGGGAGCTCAAAGGGAGAAAAGAGAGTTGGAGAGAAAGAGTAGAAAGAAAAAAAGAAAACAAATTTCAGAGGGAGAGAGTATGGAAGTAAGGGAATCTGATGGGAAAAAGGGAGGAGGTGGAGAAGGAGGTGGAGGAGAAGGAGGTGGAGGAGGAGGATGAAGATGGATTGACATCAGCGTCACTTTAATTTAGTTTCCCTGTACATGACTTGGGCCTGATGACGTGTGCATGCCACAGTACACGCAGACGCAATATGAGTGACGTTGAACTTCGTCCGTGGATGTTAGTATGTGTTTCAATTAAGAACAGAGTGGAGAGAGAGAGAGAGAGAGAGAGAGAGGGAGCGAGAGAGAGAGAGACAGCGAGAGAGAGGACTGGGGCTGAATGGGGCATTGTGGGATGTCAGTGGGCACACTGGGCAGTAACACAGGGGACACTAACTCACTGATCATGGTAGAGACTGTGAAAACACCCACTGGGCAACAATGGCAATCCTCATCTCTCCACTTGGCCCCTGCTGAATAAACACACACAATGGCTGCATCCAAATAAGATGCTGTGTTGTTTGTGAATTCCAACACACTGAATTCCTTCAGTTGCTTCTGTCCTTTTGACCAACTACAGATGGTTGCGAGCAGTGCATGTGCACTTCTGCGAGTTGTGTGTGCATGTGTGTGTGTGTGTGTGTGTGTGTGTGTGTGTGTGTGTGTGTGTGTGTGTGTGTGGTCTCACCTTGTCATTTATTCAGAGCCCTATGTTCAATATAAACACATTACAGATGTAACAACACTGTTACTTCCTAAATCCATTTGTATTTTAGATGTCCTTAACCTGTTTCTAGTTAATTTGAATGCAGGGTTTTTTCCAACTACACAATTATATTGCATGCTTCTTAAAAATAAGCAATTTTAGTTGCAAATAAACATTTCATTCGGATTATGTGAAAGTGAGACATAATGAGGACTATCTCAAAGGGTCTTTGCTGCCACCATGTGGATTAAATCAATATTGACCCTTGATTGCCGACTTGACCGGCTGGCCGGTGAACGCCACATTAGCAGCCTTATAAATGTAAGCAATTATAACCCTTATTAACCAGATGGATTGTTAATTTGTACTGTTTATTTTCGTTACAGCCATCGAGGTAAAGTTGCTTCATTGCACCATTCACGTCAGTTATTTACGTCATTTTCCCTCGGCGTCCTCCACTTTACGGCAGAGCACGTTACTAAACTGGAGGTCATGCAAACTGGTGCATTTTCTGTATTAAGTAAGCGGATACCATTACCAAACGATTTGAGTGGGAGATAATACTATCGTACATTTGCCGATATACAACATTCTGTGAAAGGTCAAGCTGGTATTCAATATATTTAGTTGATTCCCCTAAATTGGCATATTGTGAAATCGTTAGCCTTTTTGCTAACGTGAGCTAAGCTACATTTACAGGTCTTCTGTTAGTTCTCCTGGCGTTTTGTTAGTAGGAAACTCTTCGGATCTTCATCAGCCATGGACAACAGCAACACGCAAGGGTCGGGAGGATTCAAAGCTGGTCTGGGGAATCTTTTTGGAGGCAGTGCTCCCGAGTACTCCAACACGGAGCTCGCCGGCGTGCCATGTAAGTAGCGATTAGCAGTCAAGCTAATGCCATAACTATAACATCTCGTTTTTATCTACGTGGGATGATGGCCTGTAAAATTTAATCAACATATTGAAGGTGTCCGTGGTTGACATGTGTTTTTGTTAAATCATTACAGTAACTGGAATGAGTCCGCTTTCCCCCTACCTCAACGTCGACCCTCGTTACCTACTGCAGGTAAGCCATGATCTAGAATATCCTCCGAAATCACTAGCTTCTTCTCCACCTGCTTCTTACAAAGCTTGGCTTCCTCTATTTATTCATTTTTATTTTTTATTTTTATTGAAGGACACGGATGAGTTCATCCTTCCCACAGGCGCAAATAAGACCAGAGGGAGGTTCGAATTGGCCTTCTTCACTATTGGGGGTTGCTGTATTACAGGTGAGACGGAGCCCATACTTTACAATTAAAAGGTGCGCGACCTTCCTAATTAGGAATGGCACTGTAACTTGTCTTTACCTGCAGGCGCTGCATTTGGAACGTTAAATGGGGTTAGGATGGGTCTGAAGGAGACCAGAGACATGGCCTGGTCCAAACCTCGTAACGTACAGTGAGTTTCTATTTTCGGTCTCGTAGTGATCCCACTGATCAAAACTGAATGACCTTAACCTATAACCTCCAACCTGGCCGTCCACAGGATTCTTAACATCGTGACCAGGCAGGGTGCATCATGGGCCAACACACTAGGCTCTGTTGGTAAGCTTCACTCTCAGCTCATCTCTCTTTATTCCGTTTATCCCAATGTTTTTGGAGTCCCTTTGGATTATGTAGTCTTATCATGAAGTTGCACATAAAAAATACTGTCACGCAGTGGCATTGGAAGACACTATACTGCAGTGCAAACTCCTTATTCCATATTTCAAGCTGTGCAAATAAGTATAATCTTAACACTATTTAATAATGTTGCCTGTCAAATGTGCTCTAATGAATACCAATGATTAATCTGCCTGTGTATTCTATTCCTCTGTGTTGTCCCACCTGCAGCGCTGCTGTACAGTGTGTTTGGCGTGGCCATAGAGAAGGTCCGAGGAGCAGAGGACGACATCAACACCGTGGCAGCTGGAACCCTCACAGGGATGCTCTTTAAGTCAACCAGTAGGTGTCTGTTCTGTGTGGGATACGTTTTAACGCAGTGCATTTCTTTTTTGTTGTTGTTGGAAGGCATTTATAAGCAATGCATAGAAGCACAGGAAAGAAAAATACGTAAATAGTTGTTTACTTAAGTCAGTCGTTTTCCATTCCTTTTTGCTGTGTTGGGTTTAGTGTCCTGGAAGAAACAGACATACACTCAAATATTGTCTGTGAAATCCCCTTGCTTTTCTTTCTCTCTTCCCAGGTGGCCTGAGGGGTGTGGCCCGGGGGGGTCTCGCCGGCCTGGCCTTGTCTGGCGCGTACGCCCTCTACAACCTCACGGGCTCCTCCTCTTCCTCCTCCAGGCTGTACTGAAGATCCCCAGCACGTCTCGGCTTCATCATTACGCCCCAGATACCTCCATTCTCCCACATGACCCCCCCGTGCACAGCTGTTAACCACAGGCCCAAGCAAGGAATCAGACTCTGGTCAATGGCGGTGTACTGTACAGGAATGTGTGTGGTGGCTTACCGCGAGGCGCGCTTGGGTCCTTTCTATGCACTGTCCAATTCCCTGCTACGGAGCCTTCCGGGATCCAACTGAAAATGGAGGCTTTATTGACTTAATGTGCGTGACTCTGAATTCAGTTTGTCCCATCACCCACCGGATTTTGGTATGTGACCTTCAAAATGGTGTCAATGTTTCGTCTCGTTAACTAGGGCTGGATGGGGTTTGTAAATGTGTGTGTGTATATTATTGTACTATAAAACGGCCAAATATTAATTGGAGTTGTGTTAGCCTTGAAACACTGACATTAAAAATCAGTAATATATTCACGGTGATTACATCTGATTACAGATAGTTTATAGAATAGGAAGACGGAAGCTGGAAAGTGACTTGGTACGTTTATCCGTAGGCAAGTTAAAGTTACTGTTGTGACTTTAAAATGGACTATTCAATGTTAGTCAGGAAGAACTATGTGATCACTTCAACCGTTTGACCTCCATTACTGCCAGTAGGTTTCCTGGCAGAAGACCTCTCACCCAATGGCATGGTAATGAACAAAAAGTATCATATAGTACCAACCTATTTATAATCATCTGCAGTTGAAAGATTGCAAACTGTACTAAATGCTGAATTTATATGGCCTTTCCCATTGGCCATGTAATGAATACAAATAAAGACTACACAATAAGTTCAACAGGATTTTGATGGTAACAGATTTTATTGTACAAATGTATATTTGATGTGGTTACAAACCATAATGTAGGTGGTTTGTAAATGTGTCAAAATGGCAGTCTATAAAAAGAAATGGTTCAAGTTTATGTGGGAATTATACAAAACTGTTCCAATTAGTCTAATTTATGCCGAATTAATACACAATATACCGTATTGTGTACAAGATCACAGTGGGCCGAATCGTGAATGTGGATTAATGACCATCAGCACATTTATTATGTTTAAGGCCGTCATCAACAAGAGCCGTTCTGAATAATAATCAACCTAATGCATAACCAGTAAAGTCTACAGGTGATGCGGTGCTTAAAAACAAGAGCACGTGACCGCAGGGGCAGACCATCGAGAACCCGTCTTCTAGGGTCCGATGAACAGAACCTGATCCTGGATTTCCCAGTGGGGGTGCGATGGCGCCGCTCAGTGCAGGAAGAAGTCCCTGATGCGGGTGGCCTCGATCCAGGGGATGTAGGCGGCGGTGCGGGTGAACACGCTGGGCTTGTTCTCCACGGTGCAGCCGATGGGCCCGAAGCTCACCACCCCGCGCACCTCCCAGCGGTCCCGGCCCAGCTGGCACAGCAGGGGGCCCCCGGAGTCACCCTGCGACCACGTGGGGGCGGCGGGAGGTGAGGACATTATGTTTTAGCAGTTAGAATCTAGATAAGTGATTCACAACCTGTGGGCGAGGGTCCTGCTAAATATTCAAAAACAATTAATGGGATCTTCACTGATAAAATCCAGAATTACTGTAATATTCAGAGGTACGTAAGTAACCATGACGTGGTTTCTTCCTATTATTGTCTTCTGACCTTGTTTTAGGTTTGCTGCGGGCACTTTGGCACACTTGAGATGTGTGAGTGGGCGTTGAGTGGAAAAAGCTTTGGAAGCCCTGATCTAGGATTTTAACATGGTCAGGCAGGTGCAGTGACCAGCATGTGGGACTGACTCCCAGCCGAAAGGTACAGGGTTCAAACCCCAATGTCCACTGCCTAACCTCTAGGCATCCTTGAGCAAGAAGCCTTAACCCTTACGTGCGCCTTAATGGATTCTGATTTCAGTGGGAGTTGCTTTGGAGTAAAAGCCACTGCTAAATGCCTTGATAGTGAATAGTAATATCCCTCTCTGGTGTTAGCCTGCAGGGCTAACGTGGTTACCTGGCATGCGGCGGGGGGGCCCTCAGTGTCTCTGAAGCCAGCGCAGATCATGGAGTCACGCACGCGGTCGCCCCAGAACTTCTTCTGTCGGCAGGTCTTGTAGTCGATGATGGGGAGGCGAGCCTGGTTCAGAGACTCGGCCAGAGAAACGTTCTCCTTCCCACCTGAAACGTGAAACGGAGTATAGGGTTGAAAGGTCTCAGAGGTGGGAGATGCGTATGTGAATTTCTTGGACGATGCTCCATAGTATCTATAGGCTCAGCTCTATCACTGCTTTGTTCCTTTTAAATTACACATATACCCCTTAATACTTACAAATGCCTGGTTGAAGTAGTGCTCAGTAAAAGTCTAAAGAAATAATAGTAAATCCATATCATGGCTTTGTATTTTGCCTTGAAGTGTTGATCCAGTGTAGGTGTGCCTAATGGTTTCATCATGCTGCCTACAGTAGCAAAATACAGGAAGTGGACTATTCTATGAAAATGACTTTCTTGTCAAAAGAATTCCCAGAACGTTCAGATGCAGGCAAGTAAAGAAAAGGGTCTTAAATGTACGGACTCAGAGTGGGCTCTACTTGGTACTCTGGTCAAAGCCCATTTTGATCCGCTCCGATGCACTCACCCCGCGTGTCCCCCCAGCCCGTGACCCAGCAGTAGTGTCCCGGCTTCAGGCTGGTCTGCTTGCGCGGCAGGCAGGCGTAGCGGATGAAGTTGGACGGCAGGATGTCCGCGCCGGCTTTCACCAGGGCGATGTCGTAGTCCAGCTCGCTGTGCGTGGGGTAGCGGAAGTGCTCGTGGCGGTAGATGCGCTTCACGGGAATCACTCTCTCTGGGATCTCCGAGCGTCTGAGCTGGTGCTTCCCCAGAACGATCCGCCAGCTGGCAGCATCCTCTGCTTTACCCCTGGAAGGGAAACATCTCAAATGAAGGACTTCTCAAATGAAACTGATGATCATTTCCCATCTGGGCTTAATAAAGTTAATCTTATGTTATTTATACTTATTTCTATACTTCTATTACTTTGTTTTACTCAATATGCTGCCAAAAGTATGACAAATGTATGGGGACTACATTTTTATGAATTCAATTAATACATTAGGGAAACGACTCCATCCTGGGAAAAAAAGGACCCCATCATATAAAACAGTTTGTACTGGAAATACACATTTGACCAAATGCTAGGTCTTACTTTTGGAAGCAGTGGGCGGCGGTGAGGATCCAGTTCTTGTGGATGAGGGTTCCTCCACAGACGTGAATGTAGTGTTTACTCCCCCTGGGGCGAACCTACGAGGGATGGAGAGATGGACAGAGAGCAGCCTGCAATCACCGTCTTGCTTGTTATCGAGAATGTGATGTTTTCCAATCTTTATAGAGTGGAGTTTAGTTTTTATGTTCAAAAGTGTTCTGAGTGTAGGGTTACTGTAACTAGTGACGCATTACTAGCCATGTGTATGGCTACTTTACCATTAGTGTTACTAGCCTTGTGTAGGGCTACTGTACCTGTAGTGTTACTAGCCTTGTGTAGGGCTACTGTACCTGTAGTGTTACTAGCCTTGTGTAGGGCTACTGTACCTGTAGTGTTACTAGCCTTGTGTAGGGCTACTGTACCTGTAGTGTTACTAGCCTTGTGTAGGGCTACTGTACCTACAGTGTTACTAGCCTTGTGTAGGGCTACTGTACCTGCAGTGTTACTAGCCTTGTGTAGGGCTACTGTACCTGTAGTGTTACTAGCCTTGTGTAGGGCTACTGTACCTGTAGTGTTACTAGCCTTGTGTAGGGCTACTGTACCTGTAGTGTTACTAGCCTTGTGTAGGGCTACTGTACCTACAGTGTTACTAGCCTTGTGTAGGGCTACTGTACCTGCAGTGTTACTAGCCTTGTGTAGGGCTACTGTACCTGTAGTGTTACTAGCCTTGTGTAGGGCTACTTTACCATTAGTGTTACAAGCCTTGTGTAGGGCTACTGTACCTACAGTGTTACTAGCCTTGTGTAGGGCTACTGTACCTGCAGTGTTACTAGCCTTGTGTAGGGCTACTGTACCTGTAGTGTTACTAGCCTTGTGTAGGGCTACTTTACCATTAGTGTTACAAGCCTTGTGTAGGGCTACTGTACCTGCAGTGTTACTACCCTTGTGTAGGGCTACTGTACCTGTAGTGTTACTAGCCTTGTGTAGGGCTACTGTACCTGCAGTGAGACCTGCCAGGGCCAGGAGTGTGGTTTGGCCTCATTCCCCGACACGATCCTTTCAGCCATGTTGGGTTTGAAGTGGGACATACCACAGTCATTGGGCCAGTCTAGGAGCGCAGAGGGCACACACACACACACACACACACACACACACACACACACACACACACACACACACACACACACACACACACACACACACACACACACACACACACACACACACACACACACACACACATTACCCATTAAAATCCCACCCAAATAATCCAGGATATCAACAACAACTTCTAGTTTCATCGTGACGTTGGGGGGTGTCACGCCCGTTGCAGACCAGTTGTCGGCCCCCGCTCTCACCCAGGTGGAGGATCTTGTGCTGGGGCGTGCGCCCCGGGCTGAGGGCGTACGAGGCCACGGGCGCCGCCGTCCACCGCAGCAGCAGCAGCAGAACCAGCGGTAGCAGAAGAATGGGAGGGGGTCCTGGAACGGCCATCGTTTCTGGCCGCCGCCACGCGCCCTAGCCTATTTATACTGCCGGACGTAGATGACATACAGGTCCAGATACACGCACGCACGCACACACCACACACACACACACACACACACACACACACACACACACACACACACACACACACACACACACACACACACACACACACACACACACACAGCTGGGGGCGGACAATGAGTGGCACAGCGACAAAGGCCAAACACTGGATTGTTCTCCTGTAACAGAAGGGTTTTCCCCCTCCCCCTACTGCCTCTGTAATAGTGGATACTGGGGGGTCCCATCAGCACTTTCACATACATAAACATATGGATCTGCCCATGCCTCACGCCGCGGCCCACATGTATACACACACACATGACAAAGGTGAGGCAGAACTGTAAACATGTGTGTACACACACACACACACACACACACAGTTCCGCACATGCAAGCCATAATTTGACATCAGGTCAAACGATGATGCTATGACATGCTGACCTCTAAATGAACCCTATATCAACTGTACTCACTTCATCCTGCATGAACATGACTCAACAGAATAACAACATTGGTGTGACTAAAGATAGTTTTAATAGCAATGGCAATATGTTTTACTCAACAGCAGAAGGAATGCAGATGCACTTTGAATCAAATCTGAGACAAAGCTATTATATAATCAGAATAGCATAAACATAAAACGAGAGCCTGTCCACAGCAAGTCTGTGTTGTTTATCTCAAACCGGTGAAATATGACAATAACTCCCCTGGAAGCAACCAGTGAGTGAGGGCTTTTGCTCCGGTGAAAGAGACAGAATGTGCCTGCTCATCTGAACGGACCTGAATGGTCCTACCCTCCACCGTGGTTCACCAAGTTTACACATTAATGAACTTATTGTATGTGTGTTGTCATAGTGAGGCGCGATTAAGTCAACTAAAAGAGTAAAGAAGGCTGAATCACAAGTTCCACGTTCTGTTGTTCGTGAGCTCAGTTTAGAGAGCAGAGCGTGGCTCAGTTTGTTGTCATAAACAAAGGTAATTCGGTCAATTTATATTGGTCTAATTTAATATTTCAATCTTCTGTTGCTTTTAGATTGTTTCAAAATGGTTTTTTCAGAGGGATCAATGACACCGTCCTGTACGTCATTGTTAACGTGCGGCCTTCACCTGAATGTGAAATCTGAAAAATGGAAGGTGCTGATAATAGTGTTTAAAATATGTCAAATAAAAATGCACTCAGTGGTGGTCTTCGCTGGAGCCCCCGCAGCAAGGCTTCGCCAGAGACCACTTCACTCCCTTTGCTAGGCGGGGGCTCGCGGGGGGGGGTGGCTTGTGTTCTGGTGTGCCCTCCTCTTCTCCTTCACCGTTCCCTTTTTCCCTCTTTACTTCAAGCTTCCTTTTCCCGCAGACATCCGCCGCCAGTTCCTGCTTTTTGCTTTTGCCTTTCTCAAGCGCGCTCTCGGCTTTCGCCTTCGCCTCTCCCTCAGCGTCCACGGCAGCTTTAGCTTTAGCTTTAGGTCCCAAGGAGCAAGCGGTGGCCACGTTAGCCGTGGCCGCCGCTTGCTCCTTGGGACCTAAAGCTGTGGCCTTTGCGACTTTGGTGGCTGTCTTCATCCTCCACTTGTTTCTGGGCGGCGGGGGGCTATGTCTCTCCTTGCCCGCCCGGAGGTTCAGGTGTCTCTCTATCGCCGAATTGAGCTCCTCTGCGTCCAGGGAGCTTCCGTAGATGTCCCAGGTCATCCCCTCCTCGTCCCACTGCACCTGTTTCATGCTGCCGCGCCGGCCCAGCTCGCCCCGCACCCGGACCCTCTCCTCCCCCTGGACCTTCAGGCAGGACCTCCTGCGTCCCTGGGGCTGTACGGCGGCCGTGCTGGTCTCCCACACCAGGGAGCTGTCCTTGCTCTTCTCTTCCTCCTCTTTCTCCTCCTGGTCCTCTCCGACGTCTTGGAAGAACATGCTGGAGGAGGGCGAGACCAGGTTGGAGGTGGATCCCACAGGGGAGCGCAGGTTCAGCCTGGACCCGGGCGGGGAGCCCAGGATGGAGTGGGAGCCCATGTGGGAGTTGAACATGTAGGACATGTTCTTCCTCAGGCTCGACCAAGAACCAGGAGGGGAAGCCGTCTGCACAGCAGCATCCACTGACTTCACAGGGGACCTTGGCGTCTCCTGGGCCTCATCCCTGGCAGAGTCCTTTCCCCCTTGAGGCCTTGAGGCCAGGGTCTCTAGCCTTGAGAGACCACAACTGCACCTGCAGTACACGCTCAGGCCTGTGTCACTCAGGGAAGACACCAACGGGGACTTCCATCTGCGACTGACACAGAAGTCAAGGGATGAAGATCCCGGTTTCCATGGCAACTTGTCTTGTCTTGGTGACTCTTGTTCCTCTATTTGGGTCAACAGCGTGTACTCATCCTCACCACCAACCACAGGGCGTGTGCTTCCAGACACACTTGGCAGCTCCTCCGAGGCTTGGCCAAGGTGCGCTTGTTGCTGGGAACCAGTCCTAACTCCTACGTCCATCCCGGGACTGAAGGAGCGATGTGAAGGTAAGGTAGGAGAAGGAGAGCAATTGTTTGTCAGCATGTGCTCGTTTTCCATACTGGGGAGTCGATGGAGTTCAGGTGAGATGGGCGGCAAGGTGGAGGGTGGCATGGGTGGGGTTGGATGACCCTCAGGCGTTGGCGACGCAGGTATAGTTGAGGACATTGGTTGTTGTTGCCTGCACGGATTTAGAGGCAAGGGGGGTCTTGTGGAGGGTGATATGGGGGGTGTTTGTACGGGTGAATCAAAGGTGGGCGGTGGGCTGGCGGGGGACGCTAGCTTTGAAGCGGGGGCTCCCTGGACAAGACTCTGGGGGCGCACAGCTCCACCCCTCCAAATGACACTGTCAGGGGTGCTGCAGGCGCTGCGCGTGCTGCAGGCGCTCCATCGCTCGCTGAGAGGCGGGGAGCCGCAGCCGGGCCCCAGGGGGCTTCGGCGCGGGATCGGAAACGCCTTGCTGGCCGCGGCGGCGTCTTCGTGGCGTCGCCGTGCACGCAGCTGCTGTACAGTGCAGGTGTGGTGCTCCGTGTGCGTGTTGGTGCTGGAGCTCCGTCTGATGTCCTGCCTGGTCAACGCAGGATCCCAGGGGTGCATGGGTTCCGTGGCCATGAGCACGTCCACAGAACTCTTGGACCTGGAGAAGATGGGGGCGTCCTCTGCTTCCTCATATTCTACTTCTTCTTCTTCGTCTTCCTCAGCCTCCATCCAGGTTTTGCGGGAGGAAGTGACACGGGTGACGCCCGACTGGAAAGCAGACCGCACCGGCTCCGCCATGGCAACAAGACTGAAATAAAATGAAGAGGTTATGAACTTCACACAGACGCACGCATGCACGCACACACACACACCACACACACACGCACACACATGCACACACACACACACACACACACAAGCTCACACACACACACACACACACACACGCTCACACACACACACACACACACACACACATACACACACACACACACACACACACACACACATGCATACACATGCATGCATGCATGCATGCCTATCAGGATTAGCCTAATCAGATTACAGAGTCCGGATTGCTGGATAATTCAGACAAAATGTCAATTGTGTGGATCAGGATTTAAAAAACCATTTGGGATTTATTTGCACATTGAGAATGGAAGATTGTGAGAGACAGACACGAACGCATGCGAAACACACGCACACACACATGCAAACATGCACCCACAGTCAGAGATTATATATTAATATAGCAATGACAAACCATGCTTGGATCATACACATGGACGTCAGATTTAGCTTGAGTCATCCACTAGCCCTTCTTTCACTTCTGTCCCAAACTGACAGTATTTGCTAACTGACCCGGTGAAACCCCCACAATCATGTTCCTGTCCTGACGCTAACTCAATCTGTAAATGAACACAGAGAAGTGTCATTATTTCCCCTTACAAATCACCCAATGTAATTGAAAAGCCAAGTGGACACCAGCTAGCATGCAGAGCTACATGTCAGGGAGAAGCACAGTCTTACCTTAATTAATCAGAGCCTGGCTTCTTTCAGGGCTCCCCTCCTACATGTTGCAGATGGACACACAATTAAAGATGGCTTCCTTCCTCTCCTCACTTCTTCAACTCCTCCATCATTCTTGGAAATATATTTTTTAGGCAAAATGTCTGTCTTGTCCGTTCTCTGGTTTTAATGTGGTTGACCTTCGTCACCGTCACAAGTCTTTCCTGCTCAGCCGAAGCTGCCACTCCTAATGAGCGTCTTGCTTTGTGACTCTGCGTGTGTGTGTGTGTGTGTGTGTGTGTGTGTGTGTGTGTGTGTGTGTGTGTGTGTGTGTGTGTGTGTGTGTGTGTGTGTGTGTGTGTGTGCGTGCGTGCGTAGGCCACTACTCTACATTCAGCTTTAAGGATTAGTCCCCTTTCATCTTATTATCTGTCCAATCTCTGTAGTGTGTGTGTGTGTGTGTGTGTGTGTGTGTGTGTGTGTGTGTGGTTGTGTGTGCGGTTGTGTGTGTGTGCGCATGTGTGTGTTACCACCTAAGCCAGGAAGGACTAGAAACATGTATATATAGTGTAAGAGATATTTGTAGAGCAAGAGACAGTTATATATAGTAAACAAAGCATTTTAATTTGACAGAAAGGTTTTAACCCATGATCCATCCTTTATAATTGAAATGTGTGGGCAACAGCAACGGTATTTTGTGTTTTAAGAGTGACAGTAAAGATAATATAAGAAAACAAACTAAGCGAAAGGGTTAACAAGCAATCCAAAGGATCAAAAAGTGAGATATCCACCAAAAGTGGTGAGAACCGGCCATCTGGGACATAGTTGCCCAGCGCTCCTGAATCTCAGAGCAGAACAGAGAAAAGGTTATACTTATTCATTAGAAATACTTTTACAGACTCCAATAAGACTACAGAACACAAGAGAGAGAAGTTACAGCCAACAAGAAGCTTCTGAACTTCCTGAACGCCTGAATGAAATTGAGAAGGAAACTCTCACCCTAAACAACATATTTGGTTAGGAGTTTGTGTGGGCTGTAGCTGAATAAACTGTCCCCCATGGAAAGTGAGTAGAACTAACTTTGTCCTTTCGCTCTGAATTTGAATGCACATATTAATGTTTCCTGTTTTCTTTCTCTCTTTTTAGACCAGATGGTAGTTATCACCGTGGGTCTGCTTATGGGTCTCCTGGTAATACTGTGTATGTGTATCCTGGGGTATTTCCTATGGAAGAGAAAAGTGCAAAGTCAATATCAAGAACTGATCTCAACCTTGCCCCTGTTCCCAGCATGCACTGCTCCAGTGCTGCAGGTTTCTCAGGGCTCCTGGCCCAGGTGAGGACGAAAAGTCACGTAAAGCTGTCCATCTACCTGTACCTGTTCCTGTAGCTCTCATCATGGGTGTAACTTACACTGGGAACACTGGGGACATGTCCCCACCATGTTTTCAAATGGCAGATTATGTCCCCATCACTTTTGAAATGAATAATTTGTTAAAAATTGCAGCACCAAGAAATGTTAACAAACAAATGAGAATGCTTTGAGAAAGGTTTATTTGCACAATAAGTCAGCATACAATGTACCCACCACTTTTCAACACAAAGCGTTGACTTTCTTTCATTCCACGTCTCTTTGCTCAAAGGTGCGATGAGATCCCCTTCACTGTTCCTCCGCGCTTTGAACCCAGAGGCGCTGGCGGTCTGACGGGCCAGGGGCAGGTGAGGAGCGACGAGACGGAGGTGGACGGCCAGAGAGATATCTTGGCTCATCGTGGATCCCTTTCCGTCCGGAGTAAGTCCAACCCAGACCTTTATGACTCTCCGCAACGTGTCCACCTCTTTGTTGCAATCCGCACGTATTGAAGGCTGATATTGGGTGAGCACAGGGAGATGTAAGGAGGGGGAGGTGGGCAGGATAGTCTAGCGGCTAGGCAGTTTGACTGCCAGCCGAAATGTTCTGAGTTTAAAAGGTCAACGTCCAGGAATCCTTCAGCAAGATGCCTAATCCCTGCCTGTTCCTACATTGTCTGTATCTGCATCCACTGTAAGTCGCTTTTCGATAAAAGCATCGGCTACAAGACTCAGTAATTCCATCAGAGGTGTGTGTGTAGCTATCTGAGAACATACTTACATATACAATCAGTACATATATCATATATATATATATATATATACTTACATGTACATACATGTACCTTATACTTACATGCACATACATGTACTGTACCTTATACCTCTAACATAGACTGCATTCTTCATTCTTACCTGTAGACCGTATTCTTACCTGTAAAACCGTATTCTTACCTGTAGACCGTATTCTCACCTGTAGACCGTATTCTCACCTGTAGACCGTATT
>JACYXH010000733.1:375000-565000 GCA_026745465.1 Lota lota
TCGATTTTATTATGAATGAACTACAATAGATCGAATGAATAAAGTATTTTACAACAACGTTTTAACTTACTTATTACTCTTTAACCATAATTTATTTAAGGAGATTTTCATTCACAACCACGTTCAGGTCCTTTCTGGAGGGGTCAGAAGGTGGCGCTAATGTTATTTAGCACCCGTTATTTCTCACCGCACACAAGCAAGAAAAGAAGAATCGCCTAGTAACAAATAAGAAACTGTTGGATATATCATCAATAAAACAAACATTTAAGCATTTTTTTTGAAAACGTTGATATTAATTCCAGCACGCCGGTTTCAGCATAATGAGGATAAATGAAAATACTTTGCTTGAAGGAGAGAAAGTCGTGTTGGTGCCTTACAATGCCAATCATGTGCCCAGGTAATAACCTATTCAATGTGTTAAATTGTCACGTTTATTTAATAATTATAAAATAAAGACCTGCTGCTTGCTGGCAGTGGACCAAGTGTCAGTGCGGTACAATTCATCTGCTGGTTTAAACAACACTAACTATTAAGCCTCAGCAACTACTTTGCATGCTTTTTTTTGTGTTTTTATAACAGGCTTGCCCCTAAATACAATGTCATTTTTCTTTTCATAACGATCTTTCCTGTCTGCCGTCTGTGATCTGCGTTAGGTATCACGAGTGGATGAAGTCCCCTGAACTACAGCAGCTGACGGCGTCTGAGCCCCTCTCCCTGGAGCAGGAGTATGAGATGCAGAGGAGCTGGAGAGAGGACAACGACAGTATGTTGCATGGTTCTCCTGTACACTTGGATAATGCAGAGCCGACATATTTAACCGATAACCACATAGGTCATACAAAAAATATAGAGAAATATGATTCAATTAATTGAAATGATAGATGTGATCATCAAGTTTGGCTTTTGATAACAACCGCCAGGCTTTTGGAAAATGTATGCACATTAATGATCGACCCACATCACTACATCATAAAACCACCGTGTGTAATCCCAACTGTGGTACTTTTGCTGTTTCCTCCTTAATATGTTCCCCTTTTCTTTTGACTCATTGTTTCTTTGCTTGTTGCCATGAATTAAACATCAGTCTGTGCTCTACTTCCAGAGTGCACCTTCATCATCCTGGACAAGCAGCGGTGGTCGGACCCCACGGCCCAGGAAGAGCAGTGCATGGTGGGAGATGTGAACATCTTCCTGACCGACCCCAGTGACGTCTCCCTGGCCGAGCTGGAGATCATGATCGCTGGTGACACACTCGTTATCTTATACCATGTTGAAATATAATCATGCTTTATTCATGCATACCTTTTCATTTGTTTAGAAGTTGATGAATGCGTTTTGATTAGAAATGTATCTAGGACTCTGGTTGTTTTTTGGTCTATCTTCTTGAATGGATCTCTATACGTAGTACTCTATCAGGGTACTCTATACGTAGTACTCTGTATGTGGTACTCTATACGTAGTACTCTGTATGTGGTACTCTATACGTAGTACTCTATCAGGGTACTCTATACGTAGTACTCTATATGTGGTACTCTATACGTAGTACTCTGTATGTGGTACTCTATATGTAGTACTCTATCAGGGTACTCTATACGTAGTACTCTATATGTGGTACTCTATACGTAGTACTCTGTATGTGGTACTCTATACGTAGTACTCTGTATGTGGTACTCTATACGTAGTACTCTATCAGGGTACTCTATACGTAGTACTCTATATGTGGTACTCTATACGTAGTACTCTGTATGTGGTACTCTATACGTAGTACTCTATCAGGGTACTCTATACGTAGTACTCTATATGTGGTACTCTATACGTAGTACTCTGTATGTGGTACTCTATACGTAGTACTCTATCAGGGTACTCTATACGTAGTACTCTATATGTGGTACTCTATACGTAGTACTCTGTATGTGGTACTCTATACGTAGTACTCTATCAGGGTACTCTATACGTAGTACTCTATATGTGGTACTCTATACGTAGTACTCTGTATGTGGTACTCTATACGTAGTACTCTGTATGTGGTACTCTATACGTAGTACTCTATCAGGGTACTCTATACGTAGTACTCTATATGTGGTACTCTACACGTAGTACTCTGTATGTGGTACTCTATACGTAGAGCTCTATATGTAGTACTCTATATGTAGTACTCTACAGGTAGTACTCTACAGGTAGTACTCTACAGGTAGTACTCTACAGGTAGTACTCTATAGATAGTACTCTATAGGTAGTGCAGGTAGTACTCTATATTGAGGTTTTCTCTGCACATTGTGTTGTCCTGAACAGAGCCCAGCTACCGGGGGAAGGGTCTTGGGAAAGAGGTCACCTGCATGATGCTGTGCTATGGTGAGCAAACCAATCAAGGACAACCAATATGACTTAAAAAAGATATCAACAATCTTAGTCAGCTGGTGAGTGATCAGGTGTTACCACCACCTGACCTTCCATCTAAACAATATCCTGCCCAAAGGAATGTCCAAGCTGGGGATCCAGAAGTTTGAGGCGAAGATCGGCCTGGACAACACGGTTAGCATCGCCATGTTCAAGAAGTTCCACTTCCAAGAGGCAAGTGCACACACTCACTCACTCACTCACACAAACACACACACACACACACACACACTCACTCACTCACTCACTCACTCACTCACTCACTCACTCACTCACTCACTCACTCACTCACACAGAAATGGCTCCCATTGTAGAAATGATTACTGGCCTGAGGGGCGAGTTACACTTCTGCGTAGAAGATGCCTACGTGGGTCCAGCATGCGAGCCTCTACGTCAGTGCTTCTGAGCGTAGTCCACCGTTGATTCAGTGAGACGGAATCGACAAAAGACAAATGTGCACGCATGCGATTGCGAAACCGTCTCAGGTCTCAACTCGTCTATCATCAGCAAACCAGAAAACGGGGCGGGAATGACCACAATGGTAGAGGGGCTTGTAAGCTACGGCCTCTGTGGGCGGCACCGGTGACATAGAGACCTGTGACTCCGCAGAAGTATCATTCACCCTTACCCCTATTCCTCTGTTCTCCCTGCAGTTGTCCGTGTGTAAGGTGTTCCGGGAGGTGACCCTGGGGATGACGGTGGACCCGTCCATCCAGACCAAACTCTTGGGTGACATGGCGTACGTGAAGGAAAGGCAATACCAGCGCCACTCATCCCAACCCACCGGAGAGGGCGTCGTGATGACAACCTAACAAAGCTGCCATCGCTGCTTTTGGACGTCTAGTGTGTGTGTGAGGCAGGTCCTTCCAGACAAGTTGGGGAACCCCTAGCGAAAAATACCTCTCTGGACTACAATTCCCATAAGCTCTAGGGAAACAGAGCTGAGAACTCTCTTGGCGTTTGTGGTAATGCATGAACACAGATGTGTGACAGTGTCTTTGTAGAGATAGCAGAATAATATTGTGTCATTAGCGGCATAACATCCCAAAATGCATTTCCTTTCAAAGAGAAAATAAGAGCCTATTGAATCATACAAGTATATAAGATGCCACTTTAAGTATAGCAACCAAAAGAAGCCATCCTGTATTGATGTTTTTCAAGACAGTGGCATAAATAAATGTCTGTCATACAGACTATTACATCCATAGTTGTAAACATGTGTAACGAGAGAGAGAGAGAGAGAGAGAGAGAGAGAGAGAGAGAGAGAGAGAGAGAGAGAGAGAGAGAGAGAGAGAGAGAGAGAGAGAGAGAGAGAGAGAGAGAGAGAGAGAGAGAGAGAGAGAGAGAGAGAGAGAGAGAGAGAGAGAGAGAGAGAGAGAGAGAGAGAGAGAGAGAGAGAGAGAGAGAGAGATATCAGTTGTGTCATGACAAATATAGCCTGCGGACATCAGTAATGGAATCCAGAACCTTGCGGAGGTGCGAGTGCAACGCCCCGTGTGCCTACGGTGTCCCTAGATACAGCCTTGGGATCCTTGTTGAATGGCAGTCCATCATGAAATCGGTCTTTTGGACAGAAACCATGATGGTGAAGGGTTCTGTGCACATGTACCACACTGAAGGCATTGGCGTCGTCAGTTCTTTGGCTACTTGTTGGGAGGCGTGAACGTTTGCCATCGTGAGGTACTTTCGTTTATTATATGATGTTTGAAGTGAACCTTGAGCTTGAGACGTCTTTCAACTTTTGCTCCAAACTGTGATGACCGTGAGATGTAATTTCCTTGTTGATGAAGCTATCTCTACTGAACTTAAAGTTAGTCGTTGACTATGAGACACAAATCTCAGACTTTTCTGCAGCGTAGAACCGTTTAATAATAATGATGAAATATTTGGTCAAAGCTTTACAAAATAATTCCAGAACACTGCCTCTGGCATCATTTCAAGTGAAGCAGCACAATTTGCATTTCAGTGATCAGCAGTGACCTCAGATCTCCCATCTCCAGCCGTTGTACTACAGATGGACGATGTGATCCGAGGTAGCATGAGCAACATTTGTTCTAACAAATCATGACATCAAAGGGACCAAAGTGAAAATTACTTTAAAATTCAAACCATCACTCATTGTCTTCAAATGAATGCCCAGATATTCTATCAAAATTGTATCAGCTGGTGATACCTTCGATAATTAATGTTTAGAAGAAAACAAGGTTGTGTATTTTTACACATACGTTCCTTATATTCAGCATCTTCTGTCCCCAAGATCTGACACTAACCTAAAGAAAATCTTGACTGGCTGTTGATTTAAGAAGTCTATACAGCACAGAGAGCAACCTAACATAAATTAACACCTGGAATCCCTCAAATCAACCCATTGAGTATGCCTTGTATCTGAGTGTTAGCTGGCATTCTGTAAGCGTAAGGCATGGGTCAGAAGCATAAGCAGAGAAATGTTAGACAATGTAAAAACAAAAAGGCAGTACAAATGGGAGCCAAGAGCAACAACAATTCCATAGGAATTTTAGAGGGTCTTAGTTTGTTTTTCACATTTGTCCTTTGCCCTGCTTTCTACCGATCCAGATTTAGTTTCACACCCTCATGCAGGATGGTGGGGGCGTGGGGAGGGGGGGGGGGGGGGATGTGGGTTCCCATCTTACAGAGATTCACAATTTCTGCAGTTAAGTTTAGTCAACAAAGCAAGAAAAAAGTAAATGATCCCACATTTTCACACACACACACACACACACACACGACAGCAGGAACCCACGGTCTGCCTTCAGTTCTTAGACGCTTGGCTGGACTCCAGGAGCTCCTTGGCCAAGGTGGACCAGTCCTTCAGCAGCTGTCGGACCAGCACGTCCTGCCTCCGTGCCCAGGACAGCCCCCGCTCCAGGGCCGCGTTGACCGGCACACACGCCATCTCCCTGCGCAGGTCCGTCAGCTGGCAGGCGGCCGCCGCACCGGCCAACCCCAGCAGCAGCAGGAGGAGGAGCTTAAACAGCAGACCAATCAGAGAGCGCCGCGGTTTCGGGGCGGATTCCAAGGCGGCCTTTTTATCTGGAGAGACAAACGGCTGTTATTCTCAAAGGGTAGGTACCCCCTGTTTTAGCAGGAGAACTTCTGCCTACGAGTTTAAAAACGAGGTCTGAGCCGTCCTCAGTTTTAGACACAACGGACACAATGGGTTCCATAGCAGCAAGTGCATTTTTTTGCTTGAAGTAGCAGACTTCTTTTAATTTAGAGAAATTACCCCCATTGAGTAACGTTCTACACTTTAATAAAAAGCACCAAAATGTTCACCATCACTTCATGAAACCAGAACCGTTATCAATTGAAAAAGAATTTGGGGTTTACTTACCCTTTAGGAAGAAGGGAATTAGTTCAACTTTGAAGTTCATGTGAGTTTTTAAATGTGGGAAATCCATATAGTGCAACGAATATCACTAGGTCTGGTCAGGCCCCATTACTTCAAGGCAAAGTATCAAATATATATTTACATTTGTACACTACTTAAAAATGTACCTTATTGTATTACCACTTAACCATCTGATTTCCATACTCTAAATTCTCCCTATTTGCATTTTCAAACTGATACTCCAAGGCAGATCTCTTCCTCAGCCATGTGAGGTCTGCTCGTGTGGTGCAAGCCTTCCTACGTCTCCTAAAGTACCACGCATGTCTGTAGGACCAGCACCAGACCGGTGATCCCACCTGCTGCCTGCCCATTCCTCTTCTTCTTCTCCTCCTTCTTCTTCCTCTGGTGCTCCTGGGCGGCCGTGGCGTCCATCTGGGCCTGGTACTCCTTTCTCCTCCTCTCCTTCTCTTCCGCCTTCTCCCGCTTCCGAACCTCCCGCTCTCTTGCCTCGCGCTCCCTCTGTTTGGCCTCCTTCTTCTTCTCTTGTTCTGAATGGGGATGAAGAGGATGGTGAGGATGAAGGAAGACAGTGGCACGAGCATTCTCAAAGTTATTGTCTTGAATGAATTAAGATTCAAATGTTCTTGATACTTTAGCTTATAGCCATTAGTCGTACATAAGCCTCGCTACAATCTCTACCAATTGTGCAGTTCTGAAACAATTACAAGATGAATTGATTGAGTGCGTATGAACAGGAATAACATCTAATCTAAATGTCATCCTACAATCAAATCTGCACACTGTGCCCATCCACAGAGCTTTGCGTCTGCTTACACAGTAACTGGATTCAATAGCAAATGGAATACAGAGCAACATAACACCATAACGTAACAGCCATAACACTTTCTTCAAGGCGACAAGACCAGACCATGGATGTTGGAAGACTCACCTCGCTCCTTCAGGAAGCGTTTCTCCCTGGCGTTGTCCACCTCTTCCTGGACATCTTTCATGTGCTGCAGAACCTACCGGTAAGAAAAAACACAAGCAAATAATACATTTCAACCAACATCACATCAACAGTGGCACAATCGACATGATTGACAGCGAGCGAGACACACCATGCAGATTCACCCATGATGACTGCTCTCTTGTTGCATGGGTTCTCACGCTCTCTACCTCACTGACTGACCTTGGAGGCACACTGTTTGCACTGCTTCTCATCCAGACAGTCCCCAGCCGCCTTGGCCAGCTCTGGCTCCAGGGGGTTGTCTTTCAGGTCCAGCCACTTGAGGTTCTGGAGAGACACGCCAGAATAAAAGTTAATATCAAACTCTGTAAGGTACTCCATGATGGGTCTCTCCATCACCGCACAGCACTAGAGACCACTCCTCCTTGGAACACCAGAGCCATTCATAAATAATCAGGAAGAGCAAAGGAAGGGGTGTGGTGTCTGGGACTGACCCGTAGCTGAGAGAAGCTGACAGGAAGGCCTGACAGCTTGTTGTTGTACAGGTCCAGGTGCTGGAGGTTGCCAAGGGTACCCAGGTCATCGGGCAGACAGGCCAGCTGGTTCTTACTCAGGTCTACCTTGACCAAGTGAGTCAGTTTACAGAATTCTGGCTGCATGATGCAAAACAAAATACACATTCAGTTTTGGCCATTTAGTGTCCCTTTCATTTTCAAAATGCGAATCTGATGGGATTTAAGTGGGTGTTAGTTGCAGGACTTACAGGAAGTGATGTAATGTTATTGCAAGACAAGTCCAAAACCGTTGCTTTTCGGAACGCAGCCTACGGGAAAGAGGATAGGAAAATCAAATGTAAGGCCCATTTTCAGCACAGTGTGATAGATAACAGACGGGGGACCTGCAGATAACTCAACCGTGTCACTACATTGAGCTAATCAGAAAATACTACCCAAATTCAAGCAAGCAACTTACGAGTTCTTTGACTGGAACCTCGGACAGGTTACAGAGACTGAGGTCCATTTCATTTCCATTGATCTTATCCTTTAGATTCAGCACCTTGCCTTTACTCATCTTGGTACTGGTGGCTTTAACGTTAGGTAAAAAAGAAACATGAATAAATACACTTGGCATTTAAAAAGGCTCATACGCCCAGTGTAGTAAGAGGTCTCACAATCCCAGTCGATTTGATTTGATTTGCATAACTGTTACACGAGTGGTTCATTTATTAGTCGACAACAAAGTGAGCAATTGCCTTTTTTTCAGATTATTTGACAGCACTAACTGTTATCCATTATACAAAGTAGGGTTTAGCTTACCTGTTAAAGCTTTGTGGTATAATGATTTACTATGACGACAAAATAAAGGACAGAACGTCAAAATAAATCGGAGAATGTGATATAAGCTTAGTGCGAATTTATTTAGTTGGTACAATTCAAGTGACTGAAAAATCCTTGAATGAAAGTACACGTCACAGATTGAACCAACGCTGCAGCTGACAGAGAAGAAGAACAACTGCATGAACCCCGAGGACAACATCGCCCCCTGCAGCATCGGAGGAAACATCTCTTGATACGCGTTCCCAAGCCAGGGCCACTTCGCAGGTAATACGGAGCAGTTCCACATGTAATGATTTTGATGCATGCTACAATCTTACTACTTATGAGTGTATGTATATCTATTGTCTTTGCTTCATGTTACGTTAAAGTTACTGTAATATTTGAGAGTTGTAAAGAGAGAGAGTATATTTGAACAGGAGAAAGCAAGATTTTGCAAGATGTTTCAAAGCTCACCTAAAGCAGCAAATCTGATTAAATGTATCCGAGTACTTTTCATCTGTCACATTCCATGTAGTTAAAACTGAACACACACGCACACACCCACACACACACACTCACTCACTCACTCACTCACTCACTCACTCACTCACTCTCACTCACAACACACACACACTCAGTCAGTCAGTCAGTCAGTCAGTCAGAGACACACATTGGTGTAGGATCTTTGTGTACAACAATATACCACATTGTAGACATATAGAGCACAAAGATAATGATTGCGATTAAATACAAATAAATGAAAACAACATGGATCCTTTTGGCTAATCTGGTCCAGTATCCGGGCTTCCCATCTCCATCCTGGCCACCCTCCAACCGAGTTTCCAAAGCCTTCCTTATCTCCCTCAATAACCCCAAGACCACCACATCTCCATGTGGCTCTCCTGGCTTACCCTAGAAGAAAACCATCACAAGACAGGCGTGACAAATGTGGACCTTTGCTGTGGTTCAGTGTATTTTATGGTCATATTGTTTCTACCTCTTCAACTGCAGGAAGCTTAGAAGATGTGGGGCCCACAGATCCATCGCAAATGTGCAAACAGGGTTGCCAGTTCTTATCTGAAATTAAGATGTTTTGAAGAAGATTAATGAAGCATTCTTAAAATGCTCATCTTCTCCCTCAAATTTGCAGTATAAGAGCACATCTCTTGAATGCTTGTCATTCCAAGCTTGTCGCTAAGCAAGGATTTTTTTTAATATTTAAATTCAAATAAATGTAAGGGTGCTGTATTCAGTAAGATTCACAAGCTATTATTTGTGTGTAATTGTTAGGAATAGCGTAGCCATCTGTCGGCCATTACTGGGTGAAATGTGCTCTGAAAATATTATCTGTTTAGGGTTGCCTTTTAAGATTGTAGATTTCTCCCAGCTCAGGGCATCTCTGCCCTGATTGTTTTGGGGAATCCATCTTGCCTGTCAATTACAGTTCCTGAAATGCAACACTTCTCGATGGCGAAGAAATGTAGAGGTGAAGGGAGCATGGAGAGAGGGGACGTTTCTTTGATTAAGTTAAAAAAAATCTTTTCTCTGCGCTCTTTCTACAATTGTCAAATCTTAAGTAAAGCAGCTTTTACTTAATTGAATTGCTTATATTGAACCTCCTAGATATATATCTGAGCCTACAAGATTTGTTTTATGGTTGCTTTAACCTTTAAGTAAGACTAACCGTTATCGCCCTTGTTGGCTATGGGCGGATCCTTTTTGCCCTCAAAGTCCTCGGCCGTACTGCAGTCTTCCCCCTTCTTCTTTGGGAAGTGGGAGTCCTTCTCTATAAGGTACAACACAACAATGGTCTCGCAGAGACTCAGCAGCATCAGCGAAAATACCCCGGCGCAGTAGGACGCTGTGGAAACAAAAGAGGAACCATTGATACGATAGTCGCATACATGTGTCATTTCACAAGCAATGTGTGTAGGATGTTGTGTATGTTAGTGTGTTTGATTCATGTGTCAATAGCAAAGGGGAAGTTGACTCCAGCGTGTTCACCTATGAGTGGGATGCTGCTGGACGTTGAGGGCAGTATGTCGTTGAGAATGAGCTGCATCACCGTCACAGAGAGCATCACTGTAACCTTAAAGCTTAGCTTCTCTCCGCCCGTCTCAGAGATGAACAGGGAGGCTACGTCCAGGCACATGAAGAACCAAATGGGCAACAGGAGGTTGACAACGTACAAGACGGGCCTTCTCCTCATCGTGATCTTGGGGACAAGGCAGTCAAACACAGGGGCCCCTATGAGGTCCGATCAGATATAATAACATGCATCGAATGCATGCTATTTTATGCACATATCGTCATGTGGCTGTGTGCCCGCTTTGTGATACATGCAAAGTATAGACATACAGTGTATATAATGTTATCTATTGAGTCTTCACTGGAGTTGGTGACCTTCACGTTGCAGAATGTCCACTCGTCCTGCGTCCGCAATACCAGACGAGTCGACTTTGTGGCTTCTTTGGAGTCATCGGGAATGAGTCTTAGCTCCTTGTCTGAAATTAAATTAGCAGAGAGGGACAAATATGATGATTCAACAGCTGAGAATGACCGAGCATAACCATAACCTAAGCATGAACGTAGAGGATAACCATACGGTGTATAGTTTGACTTCAAGCCAAAAAGGTACTGGGTTTGATCCCCAACGTCTACAACCTACCTGAAAGCATCATTGAGCCTAAGACATCTAACCCTACCTGCTTCTTAATGACCTTGAGTTTGGATAAAAGCATCTCCTAAATATATATATATATATATATATATATATATATATATATATATAGACTATTGTATGCAACACGCACTACACACTCAAACACGCACAAACAATACAACGTGCACTACAACTACTGTACAGGTTGGTATATATACTGCATCATAAACCCCACAAAACACCCACCCGTGTGGGTGATGGATCTGAAAGTGAGATTGCATCTCTGTGTGTCGAAGGGAAAGCTGTAGATCTGCATAATGCAAGTACTGACCACCACCATGCCCTTATTTAGCTCAACACTCCCGTTAGAGTGCAGGGTCAAATAGGGCGAGGGAGGGGCCTTATCCTGCTCAATCCTGGAAAGAAAGAAAGCAAGAAAGTTTGTTAGTTTGAATTAAACCGGTATCACATTCAGCGTTATGGGTATTTTATTGATTTAGCTACTCTAGCCTTGACTTCAACTATAATAATGGCCTTCTTACAATCTTCTTACAATCCAATGAGTGGCCCCAGTTGAAATCAATCCCTTGCCATGGCAGTGGTAATTCCAAGCTCTACCAAATGGGTACACAGTACCACTGCTGAGTTATAATATGTGTACCACTCACATTTCCTCAATGATGATATCTGGTTCCCACAAAAGCTTCCTGGGAATGGAAGGGATGGAGGAAATGTCACAGAATTCACTGGGATTCCAGGAGATCAGATCGCTTTTCCAATACTGGAAACGGAATGTGAAGCCGTCGTTTGGACGAAAGGTTTTGTGCCATGTTAATGTACAGACATTTGTATTTAATAAAATGTCTATGATGCATAGAATAATCGTTAAAATCCTAGCCCGCCGAGAGAGCTCACCATTGTAGTCAAGATAGAAGCAATAAACTTCTGTTCTTTTTCATCCTGAGGATAAACAAATATTAGTACATATACATGCATAAATATTATATACAGTATATATATATATATATTTCAATAGGAAAATATGACATGGTGATGCTTATATGCACACACGCATGCACACACACACACACATACACACACACACACACACACACACAGACACACACACACACACACACACACACACAAACACACACTTACCATACCCAGAATGCCATAGATGGCTACCTCTAGCATTACTTTGGTCGGCTTTCTGTAGTCCAGGCTGGGGCGAGTCATTGTATTTAGCTCGTTTCCTTTGGTGATGTTCAGTTGTTTCAGAACATCAAAGTAGCTGCACACCTTCTGGCTTGACCCCTCGTCTTTTGGCAAGGCCTCTGGAACTAATAGCAAGAGAGCTGTTAGGGCAGTGGAAAGCTTAAGTACACCATGAAATGAATACGAAAATGGCCATTAGGAATTAATATTGTTCATTCACTTTAGCTCATTTCTAAAATCATGCTATTCACTTATTCAACAATGGATTCCAAAATAAAATAAAAATGTAATCAGTTTGTTAGTTAGTTTACATCCAAATCCAAACTTTGGGTCTGACTCATTCGTGATGGTAAAGTGTCAGTAGATGGCCATGTCAACATGCTACACAGCCAGAATGTGTCACAGGTGTGTGTGCGTGTGTGTGACGTATATTGACGTGTGTCTTATGACAACTATTTGCATAGCCCTTAATGGATTGTAAAACCCAAATGGACTGATATTATACTGTGATTTCCTGCCCAATGGAAGTACATTACAACTTATGGCTCAGACACATCTCATGCACACACACACACAGACACTCACACACACACACACACACACACACGTTTAAACCCTGATGCTGTGGGTGAGGAGCCATTAGGGTTTGCCATCTTGTTTGTGGAGAAAATCTAAGTGTTTCCTCAATTCTCACACTCAGGTTCTTCCTGAGTTACCTGACCTTCTCCTCCATTTAGGAGTTGCCAGCCATTAACTCAAACCAGAAAAACATAGACATGGAACAAAACAACACACAGCATGGTCAAGTCAGCGCTGGCTGTGGTTACTCAGAAACCATCATGGGCTGCAAGTGTTGGGCGTGGCAGGCAGGCAAACATTGTGTGGTGCAGTTGTCACTACGCCATTCAAATCTTTTTTTTGTTATGAGGCAGGCATTGGCTTTATTATAACATGATCTTTCATATTCATTTATACATTTAATATAAAAGACAACAGCAAAATGTTTAAATATTGCATTGGGAAAAGCATGGTATTAAAAAAATCTACATCTTTATGGTCCATACCTTTACATATAAACACAATTATTTATGAATTACTTATTTAAACCCATAATACATGCTAGATTGACTGTTTAGAATGAAAACCAAACAAAACCATAATCAGTTATTGCCACAAAGATGTGTACATTTTCAAATTGAATTATAAAAAAATACATTAATATGAACTGACTACAATACTATATGCTACTATGACAATATGTTGAGACACAAGTATTGACAGTTGCACTTATAACCACAAACGTCATTTACATTTGTATTCATCTAAATCGTTTTTTATGATTTCTTTAAATGCCACACTATTTGATATACATCTACTACAAGAACAGATATGATCAGTGGCTTACCTGCAATGAAGAGCAGAAATATCAAAGAGACACGCGTCATAGTGGAACATCTGAGGCTGTAGTTAGAGCAACAGATTATACCGATAGTGGAATATTTGCCTCTGCCTCAGTCCCTGGGTTTCAACTGACAAATGTTCAACGCAAACATGCAGCACTTGGAGGTCATTCCAAAAGGGATGGACAAATATGAAGAAATAATCAATTAATACTTTTCCTTTGATTGCAATTTGATTTGGCCCCTCCTACATTCAACAAGGAAGAAGTGGATGTATGGCTCTGTTGTTGAGAGATTGAGATAAGCTTTGCACTCTGGCTGAAAGTCAAGTGGATTTACCACAACTAAACCCACACAGCATCATTTAGCGTAACATAACATAGGCTTACCATCACAACATACTATACAATGACTTAACATAACCTTCAGTGGCATAACATAAAGTAGCATAACGTTACGTAGGCCTACCATCACAACATACTATACAATGACTTAACATAACCTTCAGTGGCATAACATAAAGTAGCATAACATTACGTAGGCCTACCATCACAACATACTATACAATGACTTAACATAACCTTCAGTGGCATAACATAAAGTAGCAGAACATTACGTAGGCCTACCTTAACAACACTGACTATAACATAACTTACCATATCAAACAAGTAGCATAACATAATATAGGCCCACCATAGCATAACTTATCATAACATAATTAACCATAACATCAAGTAGCATAGCATAAAATAGCTTAACACTGTAATATAGTATAACATGACATAAATAAAATAAAGCATGTCTCTGAGACCTAAAGTAAAATATATAACAAAGCCAACATAAGGTACGATGCAACAAAAAATACCACGTCACATACTCAACAACAGAATCCCAAAATGTCCATAACATGCCGTGCCCTTTCTAAGTGCTCCATTCTAAAAACAGGAAAATTAGAAAAAGTGACACCGCGGTAAGACAGATACTGAGGAAAGCGGTGTTGGTTCTTCTGGCCAACCGGGTCCAGTAGCCGGCATTCAGTCCTGGACACTGGGTGCTGCGTGTCCAACGCAGGGACCTCATCTCCCCCAGCTCCCCCAGGGTGAGCTGCAGCAGGTGAGGGTCGAGCCCTCTGGGGGTTCCTGACACCCTGAAACAGAGACAGTTCAGAGTCCTCTTGCTGGAGCCCCCCATAACATCTTTGGTCTGACACACGTTTTTAAATGTTTTAACGGTTAGGCTAATTTCTGATAGAACAGAGAACTGCTTCACATGCGCGTTGTGAAAAAAATCATAGTCCACAATATCAACTCGGTTTCCACAGAAATCACGTACAATTTGGATCATTGACGCCATTTGTCCTGTTTGGACCAACGGAGAACGCAAACCCAAGACCAATGACCTCAATGGTCAAATCTTTCAGCAATTTCTTCTCGGAAACAGAGTTGATGTTGCAGACCTGGATTGAAAACGCGTATTCAACACACGTTGAAGCAGTGACGCTACTCTCTTAGAAAATAGTGACTCGGGGCCCCCCCACACTCACCTGTTCAGCCACAGGAAGCAGCTCATGTGTGGTCTCTCCACCAGATCCATTGCAGGTGGATGAGCCATGAGTGCAGTTTCCCTCCTCTGAAATCACATGGTTAGCATACAACACATGGCTTGCTATCCCATTTCTAATCAGCCTGCTCACATAGAGAGCATTTGATATAGCTATGTTGTGCCATATAGGATTTAGCAATATACTGGAGCTAGGGCTTGTCTTGTTAGGTCTTCAAAACCATGAAAGCTACTCTTATACAACGTACTGCATGTGTTACGATAGGAGTCTGAAGCCCTGTTCCATTTCTGTTCTGCCTTCTCCACCAGGATGCGAGAGTCCTTCTCCATCAGATAGGTCACGAACACCGTCTCCAGGAGACTCCAATTAGGACGAAGTAGTCGAATTCTGGGCTTCCCCTATTATGAGACATGAGTTGTCAAACTAGCTGTGTGTGCAGAATGTAATTTGTGTGCGTTAGAACGTGTAAAATCATGAAAACAAACTATTTATATTTGTTAGGCCTATTGGTAATGATTGTGTTATGTATGTTATGAAAGTTTACAAGTTATAGAAGCAAAATATCCCCAAAAATATCAAGATGTGTACAAAGTGAACAGGAATCATCATTGTGGCCTGTACCATATTGGCCTTCAGGTTCCTTTTCTTCTGTTGGGATGCCAATGCCGGATTGCATTGTTTTATTTAGCAATCTTTAATTTACCAACCGGATCCTATAGTGTTATGTGTACATTTTATTTTTTATATCAGTAAGCCTATTGTTTGACTTAATGTAATACTGCCTTTATGATATGGGCTACATGTAATATCGTTGGACAAAGGATTGTTGTAACGAGTGATGTATTAAACATTGTTTAGGCCCTACCGAGTGAGAGACATTAGCCCGATGGTTCGCTGATGGAAGGAGAGAGAGAGCTCTGTCGTCCCAGCTTGCTGTTGGGAGTGAGAAGTTGTCTCTCAAACTGCAGGACTACAGCATGGCCCTCTCCAGAGCCTAACGACGGACAGTTGAAGAGGGTGTGTCGCCCTCTACCGCCACCGCTCAACGTTGTTTCTTTCACCGATGAGGACAGCGATAGCGGACAGATAAGAGATCTCTATTTTAGGAATTGAATTCACTTTTATTTAATTCTATTTTAGAATTGATTCTATTCTATCCATATCTATTCAAATAAATTGTTTAACTATTAATCAACGTTAATGGATATATACATAATAATATACCTTTACCTTTACCTTATAATATTATAATATTATACACAATTTTCGTTTTGAAAAACGAAAACGTTTTCTCAGTATTTACCCGTGATATAAATGTGGAGGGATACATTTTATTGTTGTTAATAAATGTGCCTTTAATGCTCTTAATCTCTTCGTCACTCCCTAATAGGATCTAATGGGCTTTCTACTGAACCGGCAGAGTTTATGTTGAGTGTTTAGTGTTTTGACCTTCAACCACTGAATATAGATTTTAAACTAACTTAGCCTGTGACACACCCACCCACGTGTTACTATATATTAAATTAATATATAGTATATATACTGCTCAAAAAAATAAAGGGAACACTTGGAGTTACATTGTGTTGTTTAAGTGTTCCCTTTATTTTTTTGAGCAGTATATATACAAAACAATTTAAGGTATAATATATTAATACTATTCATATATTAATATATCATACCTTAAATAATTGTATATCATATTTCTTCTTAAAATAAATTTATAAAACTGCTCAAAGCTTTTCCAGAGCATGGTTTCTTTTGATTCCGATGATGCAAATCGATGATGATAATTTTTTAATAACGCAACTCAGATTCAGATATTGGACTAATTTAATAATAAGTATTCTGATTTCATGATAGCAATAATCTGCAATACCAAGACTGAGTGTGAGTGTTGCTGCACACCGTGTATACGATCTGATCCCAGCAGCCCTGGTCGAAGTCAAACGTGTCGTTGGTGAAGGCCAGGCTGAGGAACTCCCACTCGCCCTGGGTCTGCATCCCCCTGCGGGAGAACTGGGTGATCCGGGACGAGTTGGAGGACGGGACGAGCCTCAGTTCATTGACTGGACTGACTGACTGACTGACTGACTGACTGACTGACTGAGAGAGAAAGCAAGAGAAAAATACTGTGTGGTAAGCACTTTATTAAACTCAACCATATCCTACCCATTAAAATTGCTGATGTTAATATTTAGCTATTATTTGAGTGTAATTTGTGTGAAGTGGCGCAGCGATCCTACAGCTGTTAGTGAGTGAAATGCACTCTGAGAATATCTGTATCTTGTTGACAGCGCCGGACTCTGTAGGAGCCATTTCAATTTCGGACCGCTCCTGGGTCATTCCGGACCAATCAGGGCGTCTCTTTCGTGATTGGTTCGGGGAAGCCATCATATCAGGTGCGTGAAATGCAACAATTATCAATGGCGTAAAGACGTAGGGAGGGAGGGAGCAGAGAGCAAGAGGGCGTTTTTTTGGTGGTTACGTTTCAAAATCTTGCTTTCTTCCGTGTTTTTCTGCTCTCTTCACAACTCTGGATTCGTGCCGACAGCCCCTTTAAAGACCTGCCGTCTGCGTTAAGACCCTGAAGCTGTGGAGTCCAGAGAGAGCCCCCCGCCGGGGCCCCCACCCCTGTGTATGACGGAGGTGACGGTGATGTCGCAGCTCTGCGTGTCGAAGGGGAACTTGTGCACGTCCATCTGTCAGGTGCTGACCACCTTCAGGTCCTCCTCCATGGAGGCCCTCCCCTCGTGGGTCATGTACAGGTAGGGGTGGGGCAGGGCCTCGTCGCTCTGCGTCCTGGAGATAACCACACGCACGCACGCACACACACACACACACACACACACACATGCACATGCACATGTACGCACACACACACACACACACATATACACGCACATGCGCATGTGCACACACCCACACGCATACACACATAGATGCACATCCACATGTGCACACACACACACACACACACACACATACACACACATGTACATGTGCACACACACACATATGTACATGTGCATACACCCACACACACACATGCACATATGCTCACACACACGCACCTACATGCGCACGCACCCACCCACACACACAGCCACACACATACATGCATGCACACAACAGTGAGACAAATTACTATTATCATCTCAAACAATACAAAAAAACAATAACTCATTGTGGGAGTGTGTGTGGATGATGTCTGGTTTAAGCAGCCTCACCTGGCCCGAGTCAGACTGATTGGAGTCTGGAACTGGGTGAGGCTGCACACCTGTTGCACACTAAGCAATCAGTGTGCACAGGTTAAACCAGCCATCACCACACACACTCAGAGAGAGCTCTCCGGCATGGCAGCATGGAGCACCATCTGCATGCACCATTCTATATGCACCATTCTATATGCACCATTCTATATGCACCATTCTATATGCACCATTCTATATGCACCATTCTATATGCACCATTCTATATGCACCATTCTATATGCACCATTCTAAATGCACCATTCTATATGCACCCTTCTATGCAACCTTCTATGCAACCTTCTATGCAACCTTTACAATAAACCGGTTTAACATCACCAACCTGTGTCTATTGGTTGGAGGAGCCTGAGGAAAGTCACCTAGGTGACGTGTAGTAAGTGGACTATGCAACACTCATTATCATACTATCGTTTATTTCTGAGCACTCAACATGCTCTCTTGTATCATCAATCAAATGTTAAATCACTTTCACTCCATCTTTGTCCTTGTGTTGTTTAATCACTGATAGAGGATGTTTGACTTGATCTGCATCATATAGCTGAGCTGATAGGCCTTTGTTTGTATGTATTCATTTTTATGTTCAATAATGCTCGCTCACATCTCAAGGATGAAGATGTCTGGTCTCCACAGGAACTCCTTGGGAAGAGAAACCTGAGAGATCCCGCAGAACCGCGAAGGATCCCAGGAGATCCGCTCGTTGTTCAAGCTCTGCAGGGGGTGAGCCGGGCAGGTGCGAGGATTTATAGGCCATTCATTCATTCATTCATTCACATGATTTATACAGTGAAACCCTCTATAAGGGACATCATCCTCATGAGGATGAGAGGTGATTTGCAGCTGCAAGAAACTAAAATGGAGGTGTCAAAATGAGAGGATCATTGTATTGCAAGTAGGTTTTAATTGTATTGCAAATTAAACACACCATTTGAATCCCGATGAGAGGAGAGAAGGTCTGGGCTTTCTCGTTCTATCAGAAAACAAACAACAAAATATCATATAGAATAATATCTATCCATAGGATGACACAAATATAAATGCTTTATTAATGCAGACCATGGAAACCCCGCCTATATCCTGTATATATGGCTGAAACGCTGGGTTTATGTTGAGTAAGTTAATTCTCTGATTCATATATCATATGTATATAATATATATATTATATTCATATATAATTTTTATATTTATAATATATATATATATTATTATTAATAAATAATTATTATAAAAAGTATATTTTTTTGTATATTTATATATATATATTATTATTAAATAATTATTATAAAAATTATATTTTTTTGTATATTATATATATATATATTATTAAATCATTATTATAAAAATAAAAATTTTTGGTATATTTATAAAATATATTATTATTAAATAATTATTATAAAAATATAATTTTTTGGTATATTTATAAAATATATTATTATTAAATAATTATTATAAAAATATTATTTTTTGTATATTTATAAAATATATTATTTTTAAATAATTATTATAAAAATATTATTTTTTTGTATATTTATAAAATATATTAATATTAAATAATTATTATAAAATTAATATTTTTTGTATATTTATAAAACGTATTATTTTTAAATAATTATTATAAAAATAATATTTTTTTGTATATTTATAAAATTTATTATTATTAAATAATTATTATAAAAATAATATTTTTTTGTATATTTATAAAATATATTATTATTAAATAATTATTATAAAAATAATATTTTTTTGTATATTTATAAAATATATATTTATTTATTATATTTAGTTATTTATATTATATTATTACATATCTCATATATACAACTGTCAATCTGAGTAACAATTCAAAGTATTTTACAAAATGCCCACACAGAGTAGAAAAGGAAATAAGTGTGCATGGATGATTTAGTAAATGAACTCTTACCACACTAAGAATGGCGCTGATGTACACGTCCATATGCAGGATGGTAGGGTGGGTGTGGTCCTTCACCGACTGCGTTGAACTGTGCTAATATTCAAATGGTTCAAAACATCCTAATAGTAGCACACTTTCTGAGGAGAAACGTGTTCTAGAAAAGAAAAGTAGGGGGTAACAATGACCTATTGGGATATTCAATTGACTTTTACAAGCCATTGAATAAGTATTGATTTTACTGGAAATAATTAGTCAATTAACACCAAAATGATGTTTGATCACAGATGGTGTGTAGGTGGTTGATCATGGCTGTGACGGGGAAGGTACACTTAGCAACCACTGGCAGTGTCCGTTCACCCCTGCATGAACGATGCTAAGAGTCTTACTTGGTGGTACCGTCCGGTCCAAGCTCATTGTCAATGACTTTTTCAATTATGTTTTTCAATGTTCATTTGTTTATCAGTCATAAAAAACGTTATGTGCTCTGTAGCGTGTACTCAGTAGATCTGTTATTAGTTGCTGATGGCGGTTCTATTTATAAGCTCAATGCAAACATCGGCTGAAGCGACGCACGCCTTTGTGTCTATAGTAATTACTCAACTGCCTTTTGACATTTTAATTAGGGTATTTCTTTTGCAATATCTTTAATCACAAACAAAACCATTGTTATCACCATTACCATCGTTATCGAAACAGAAACAGTGCAGTGCAGTGAAAACACTTTACATTTGTGAGAACCGACAATCAATGTCAAATGAAAATAAACCTAACTAAAAGGTGGTCGGGCATCATGCAAATTCACGGTTCACAAAATAGACAAATGTATTCACCATCAACACGATATACACACATGCTACACGATCACCAAATCATCCCAGACCATTTTAGAGAGATGAACATTACAGCCAGTGATGTTAATTCGTGAGAGAGCAGTCTTACCTATGATGGAGAACAGGAAGAGGAAAACAATCTGCATCTTAGTCCGTTATAACGATATGCTGTATTTCAGTCTTGATGTGGGTCCGAGCTCTGCATATGTTTCTATACCTCTGTCTAGGATCTGGATGTGTTCAATAGTGAGTGTGTGTGTTTACGTGAGTGTTTGCGTGAGAGTTTGCGTGGGTGTGTGTGGCCGTTTGTGTGGCCGTGTGCATGTGTGTGTGTTTCCCGGAAACGGAGACCTCCCCCTTAAAAGTAAATGACACCCATCTTTATCAAGAACAGACAGTGGACCCTGAGGACGGCTCCAGAACCATCAGGACATTAGGGACGTCAGATAGCATATCAAAACATTATTATATTGTTTTATATATATTTTGTTTAATGAGGCGCAATGAACGTTATTGGATTAGCTTCTGAGTGACAGATGAGGAGGGAGGGTTATAGTGACATGTCGGGACAGGTAATGTGGACAGAGAGTACTCATGCAACAATAAACACACCAATAGATCATAAGACACTGCTGTGTGTGTGTGTGTGTGTGTGTGTGTGTGTGTGTGTGTGTGTGTGTGTGTGTGTGTGTGTGTGTGTGTGTTTACATATATCTGTATTGCTGACGCTTATATAAGTCTTGTACACCTAAACGGTCTGTATATTTGTAAAAATAATTCTTAATCAAACAAATGCACTAGTAAGTGCATTGCAAAGTATACAGCCTGGGTTGTTGTTAAAGTATCTATCTCATTGTTTTTCTTGTTCATCAATAGTAAAATGACAACAAAAGGACACATTTTCGCACAACAAGGGGTCACAACACATTAATCCAGTGACTGGAGGTCTCTTCTTTTGCCTTGCATGTACAGACGTGGATGTAACGTCCATGATCAGAGGAGCCTCCTCTGAGCATGTAACGTCCATGATCAGAGGAGCCTCCTCTGAGCATGTAACGTCCATGTACGGGAGGAGCCTCCTCTGAGCATGTAACGTCCATGATCAGAGGAGCCTCCTCTGATCATGTAACGTCCATGATCAGAGGAGCCTCCTCTGAGCATGTAACGTCCATGATCAGAGGAGCCTCCTCTGATCATGTAACATCCATGATCAGAGGAGCCTCCTCTGAGCATGTAACGTCCATGTACGGGAGGAGCCTCCTCTGAGCATGTAACGTCCATGATCAGAGGAGCCTCCTCTGATCATGTAACGTCCATGTACGGGAGGAGCCTCCTCTGAGCATGTAACGTCCATGATCAGAGGAGCCTCCTCTGAGCATGTAACGTCCATGTACGGGAGGAGCCTCTTCTAGGACTGCCATTCCTTGTACATGAGGGTTAGAAAGAACAGGGCTACCGCAACATAGAATATGAAGAACACTACATTGATCCTGTAGGCCAGTCTGGTCCAGTAGCCGGGCTGCCCTCCGTGAGTCTGTCTTCTCCAGGCCAGTGCCAGGCCCTTCATCTCCCTCAGCTCCTGCAGAACCATCAGCCACAGGTGGGCGTCGACCCCCGCAGGACTGCTGTCCACAACCTGCAGACCAGAGGACAGCACATTCACAGGACAGACGATCTCTCGGTTTCCCTGCCTGTTGGCTGATGGGTGGGGCCAGTAGGCCAAATGGCTTCATGGCCACTTGCATAGCTTCACTAATGTAGCAAAAATGATCAATCATGCTAACCTCAACCATCCATAATGTTTACATTTCCTTTCTGCATTCACACTTCTACTGCTCATAGGTTGTATTTAGATATTTTTTTATAGTGTATTTTACTCATACTTAAAAATAGAATGTTTTCTTATTATTGTTACTCACTTCTAATTCCTATTACTTTCCTACACTTCCTGCTTTGACACCCTTATTTCCCATCTGGGATTAATAAGTAGATTATCTTATATTATCTTACCTAAGCTCTTATTCTCTGTCTCTTGTGTTTTCCATGGATCCAAACAGCCAGTCTGAGTGAAGGAAGTGAGAGCGATAACAGAGCTTACCTGCTCAGCCATTGGAAGATGATCACGGGGTGTGTCAGACATCAACCAATCACAGACACACGCACAGCGAGCGCAGCTCTTCTCTGCTGGAAGGTAACGCGTGTCATTAGCGTGTTGACGTGAAACAAGATGCACTCAGTCTAATCCAACTCCGTGCGTTGATACGAAAAAAACGATTGATTGAGTAGACACTTTTCAACAAAGTGACTTACAGTGACATTTATTCTAGACACATGGCATTAATGAGCCAGTAGGCAAGCATCTGCTGCTTGCTCCTTAGTCCTGTGCCTACAGGTAGACTATGGATATTAGGATTCGACCTAAGAACCTTTCGACAGAGTATCAAACACCCTAACACACTATTTTGACTATCTGGGCCCTGTGGTTCCTAACGAATCCCTGCCATTATCCAGAGGGTGATACAGCGACTATTTACCTTACTCAGTTCTCACGAGACAGGGGGGCTCCTGTGGCAGCCATCTTGTTACTCACAGGGATCGGGGGAGCTGGGAGAGGCGGCCTTGTCCTGCCGCTTGCCGTCGAGGTCCTCCACCAGGATGGCTTCTCTCTCCGGGACCCCTCGCTCCCGAGAGTCCCTCTCCATCAGATAGGTCACGAACACCGTCTCCAGGAGACTCAACAGCATCATAGCAAAGATCACGATGCAGTAGGTGGCTGGTGGGACCAACCAAACACAAAACACGTTTATGAATGTGTAGAATACTTCTTATTGACCCTTCCTGTGTCCAGGTAGAAGCCATCAGACGGGGGGTGGCTGACCAGAGAGCGGTCCCACCTATGAGTGGAGTCCGGTTGGACATGGAGGGCAGGATCTCGTTGAGGATGAGCAGCAGCACGGAGATGGCCAGCAGCACGGTGACTTTGAAGCCCAGCTTGTCCCCCCGGTGGTCAGAGATGAGGAAGGAGGACAGGTCCAAACACAGGAAGAAGAGGACGGGCAGCAGGAAGTTGATGACATGCAGGAGGGGCCGCCTCTTCATGGAGATCTGGAGGAGAACAGAAGGTAGTGAAGGATAGTGTAGGTCATTTCATTTATTTTGCACAAACGAATGAATACAATAAAAATACAAATAAACAAATTTTTAAGACCTCTAGATTTTTTTTTTAAAACATGCACAAAGGTGTGTGTGTGTGTGTGTGTGTGTGTGTGTGTGTGAAGGTAATGGATTGTCTAGTATCATGTGTAATGATTTGGGAATTTTGGATGATGTCTAGTTTCAAGAACGTCAAAAACCCTGTATTTTGTTTATTCTTTCCGTGAATGACTCCATGTCTATTTGTTCATGTGTTCATTTCATGTCTCCATGGATGCACCGTGTATATGATCTGATCCCAGTGATCTCGGCTGAGGACGAACGTGTCGTTGGTGACGGCCAGGCTGAGGAACTCCCACTCGCCCTGGGTCTGCATCACCCTGCGGGAGAACTGGGTGAGCCGGGACGAGTTGGAGGATGGGACGAGCCTCAGTTCATTGACTAGAGAGAGAGAGAGAGAGAGAGAGAGAGAGAGAGAGAGAGAGAGAGACCGAGAGAGAGAGAGAGAGAGAGAGAGAGAGAGAGAGAGAGAGAGAGAGAGAGAGAGAGAGAGAGAGAGAGAGAGAGAGAGAGAGAGAGAGAGAGAGAGAGAGAGAGAGAGAGAGAGAGAGAGAGAGAGAGAGAGAGAGAGAGAGACATGCGTCAACATGGACTACAATGGATCTGCCATGGGTAATATACATAGAAAGAAGCATAATTGTTTTTACTTTAATAAGTACTATGTCCCCATCGGCTCACCGCTGTGTATGACGGAGGTGACGGTGATGTTGCAGCTCTGCGTGTCGAAGGGGAACTTGTGCACGTCCATCTTGCAGGTGCTGACCACCTTCAGGTCCTCCTCGAAGGTCACGTTGCCGTCGTAGGAGATGTACACGTAGGGACTCTGGGACGCGTTGTCCATCTCCGTCCTTTGGGACATGCATACACGCAGACACACACACACACGTTGTTTTGTTTAGTAGGTTTAATGAGCTTGGAGACACATTCATATTAGTCTTTTGTTGTGATATGCGGTATCATCATGGACTTAAGATTGTATATTAGTTTCAAGTCAGTAACAGACATAGATTGCTAACATAGATCACTAATGTGCATGTGTGTGTGTGTGTGCGTCTGTCTGTGTGTGTGTGTGTGTGTGTGTGTGCGCGTCTGTGTGTGTGTGCATGTGTCATTCCATATCCTCACATCTCAGTGATCAAGAGGTCAGGTCTCCAAAGCATCTCTTTGGGAAGAGAAAGTTCTGTGATCCCGCAGAATTGAGAAGGATCCCAGGAGATGCGTTCGTTGTTCCACTTCTACGCAGAGCGCACGGTACGGGACACACAAACACAAGCCATGGTAACGTTTTTGTGGAGGAAATCAACTATCTAAAAAAGAAATGTACAATATAAAGCATTGCTCTGCAAACCGTGTTTCTGAAAAACTGATCTGGAACCTGAAGTGAGCAGTGAGCAGTAAATAGATTGATTGCTTGTTCAAATTAATTCATTGTTCCCACATGTTGGAATGAATCAGAGGGTAATCTATGTAAACCAATTGATGACATAAAAGATGGAATTAGTGGTTAAATTAGTGTTTGATGCAACTCACCAATAGTATCCAGAGGAATGGCGTGAAGGTCTGTGTTTTCTCAATCTAAAATCCAAAATAAAAATCATATTTATTGACAGGCACCGTAGCATGGATGGCAACGTTCTTTAAATTCAACCCCCATCAAACACACACACACACACAGAAAAACAAACACACACACACACACACACACACACACACACACACACACACACTCCTAAATACAAACTGCAGACTTACCACGGCTAAAATGGCATAGAGAGCGATATCCATCCGAACCACAGTGGGGTGTGTGTGATCGAGAACGGGTCGCGTGGACGTGTACACCTCATTGTCTCTGGTTAAGTTCAAGTAGTCCAGAACGTCCTGGTAGCTACACACCTTCTGAGAGCACACGCCACCTACAGGACATGGCAGAAGAAGAAAGAGCCCTTCTTCTATTGCTGAGAACATCTACGTCTAAACAACGTCTGGAAATCATGACCGTTGTGTACATTTTCCGAATTACATTTTAGAAAGGACTTACAGTACAGACGCTGCCTAGAAGACAATTGATAAGAAAGATAAGATCTCTTCCTATTCTTCTTATTAGATTTTCGAGAACATCTCAAATTAAAAAAAAAAATAATTAAAATCCTCCTCATGGTTGTAATGTGATACCAAGGGAAGCTGTAAAGACTTTCTAAATTATGTTGTTGTATTTAAATATGACGGCTTCTGCTTTAGACCAGTAGAGCAGTCCATATTTGAATTTGTTGTTTCAGTTCTTCGAAATGATGCATGATTTGTTGTTATGCTGTGAGACATGATATCGGGACAAGGAAAACCAAATGATAAAAATCGAGTAAAGACATAGTCTCTACTATTACTATAGCCTGAGCACAAAACACTATTGAGTTGTTTTGAGTGGGTGTAACCTATGTAATAAGCCATTCAAATGTCACATCATAGCATAAGTTTACAATTAATATCCTCTGTAAGCACTGCCATTATAATGTAGGGTCAATAAACATGTAGCCATATAGACATTTCACCATCTCATCCGAAAGATGTATTTAAGCAAATTAGAAGTTTACAAAAGAAAAATCCTTGGATGGATTAGAAATGCAATCTACTTATTAGAGCCAAATTTAAGGATTTGACTGTCATATTTACAGTGGCTATTGTGCATTGTATAATTTTTTTCTCTAATCTTTCAGAATGACTTGCCTTCTCAAGACCAATCTCGACCTACTCTCTGACCTCCCCATGGGTTTGCGACCCATCGATCGAAAACCACTGAAGTCAACGATAAAGCTACACCCCCTAAAATATCAGAGAGGTACTGCCACACACATTCATCATACCACTCTAAAATACAAGAAATAACTTACCTGTGAGGAAGACGAGGAGGAGTATGAGGACGCACTCCATGTCGCCGACAGGTCAGAGGTTGTATGGGAGCAACAAGCGTGTGCATGTGTGTCCTCTTCCCTGGGCGTGACCGGCTGATTGGTCAACAGCTGGGCCCAAGTAATGACGCATGTCGCCCCTTTAACTCGCTGTCGGAGACCGGGCGGCCCCTCCCCCAGCAGACATTACAACCACTCTGATTGGCTTACCGCAGGTCAAGGTGGGTGAGGAAGGCGGGAAGTTATTAAATTGGATTTAATTGTTTTAATTTAATTTGTTTAGTGGGACTGGTGAGAATGGATCTGATTGGTTTAGCCTCTGAGTGACGGATGGATTAGCCAGTAGAGGAGGGCAGCGGGTGGGTCCCGTCCATCTGGGAGGACAGGTAATGTGGACAGAGAGTCTGATCACAGCGGGTCCTCACGACAAATACACCAATAGAAGATTCAACCCAGCTGAGGAGTCTCTGTATGTGTGTGTGTGTGTGTGTGTGTATGCGTGTGTATGTGTATGTGTGTGTATAGGCGTGCGCGTGTGTGTGTGTGTGTGTGTGTGTGTGTATGTGTGTGTGTGTGTGTGTGTGTGTGTGTGTGTGGATGTCCAATACTTAGTAGCAACAAAGAGCTTTACTTACAGTTAATGTCCGAAGACCAAGTGTAATCAGATTACACAAAAAGAACTACACTACAACTGTAATGACAGGATGGTGATGAGTCCATATGGCATGACCTCATTATCACAGCCTCCACCGTCCACAGCATCGGAAGCACTGAAGACACTGGAGGGGAGAGAGAGAGACAGAGGGAGAAGGAGAGAGATAGACAGAGGGAGATGGAGACAGAGGGAGAAGGAGAGAGATAGACAGAGGGAGATGGAGAGCGAGAGACAGACAGAGACAGAGAGACAGACAGACAGAGACTGAGGGAGAGAGAGACAGAGGGAAAGTGAGAGCGTGAGGGAGAGAGCCAGTGGGAGAGGGAGAGAGACAGTGACAGTGGAAGAGAGCGAGAGAGAGAACAAGACCGTGGGACAGGGTAAGAGAGACAGACAGAGAGAAACCGAGACAGTGGAAGAGAGAGACTGAGACAGTGGAAGAGGGAAAGAGAGAAAGAGAGACAGAGCTGGGTGTGGTCCTATAATCTATAACCAGCCCAGCTGCAGTCTGGCTGCGGTAGAGCAGTAAGCATTCTCTGCTCTACTGGGCTTCTCATCAGTTACCAAACCACCATAACATTGATTGATTGCATTTCTTTTACACTAATGTTGATGAAGAAAAATGTGTTTTCAAATACATTTCCTATGAAATAGATCAAAAGTAAATGTAGTGGATATGTAAATATACGTATGCTGTGACACAAATTTTTTGTTTTTATTAAAAAGCGGGAAGCATCTGATTAAGTGGAAAAAAAAACTTTTATTGTTATTTTGGAGAATTGATGTCAACATTTTCAATCTTAAATTCTAGAAAAGTGGGCAGACTGGTAGGGATCTCTCCTTCGAGTTCCCCGGGGTCAGAACCTCGCAGGGTTCTGAGGCAGATGTTCCGAAGCTTTATGTTTGTGTCATAACATCACTGTTGTGTAACATGATACTGCAGCCTACTTGGATATAGTGCAGGAGGCTACCAGCCGTTACAGAAGGATATGACCGGGTTTATTCTTGGAGATCCTAGAGCAATATAGATGCGGTTAACTGGATTTCTATTTTGAAAAGGTTGCAGACTGACCTAGACTAACATGCAGACTTTACTTCACCGCCTCATGCACAGCAAAGTGTGTTGTCTAGGAAACAGCTCTTAGTGCATTCAAGGTTGATCTTTTCCCATTGAAGTGTGTGTGTGTGTGTGTGTGTGTGTGTGTGTGTGTGTGTGTCTGCATCAGTGTAAACTATTACTAATTTTCACATATTAATAGTTCATGGTACACTCAACAACAGTGTTTTGCAACAAATAAAACATAGAACAGAGAACATTGACAACAGGTGAGCTCTATACCCTAAAATTATACAAAATGAAATTAAAATAGAAAATCACAAAAGAGGGGCTGTCTCAAAAACGGAACAGAGCTTCTGACATGGAGATACAATAGGAGAATGTAAATACTGGGCAACCACAACATGGTCTCAAAGTCACACAATCTTTGTTCACAAACCTACAGTGTAGTAGACTTTGTAAGTGACTGCCCATATATGGCCTTAGGACCAAGCCTGCGTCACCTCCCCTTAGCAACCAGATATGGTCTCTTTTACATAGCATGGTTGTTAGCTTATTGTTAGCTCAATCCAGAATTCGACCTCAAAAGATACAGAAACGCAAAAAGCAGCTCAATTGAACTGAGAAATACACACATTAGTTTTGTTAATGATAAATACTGAATGTTGTAGTGACAGAAATAAGCAAAATAGTTTTTCCCCATAGAGAATCCACTGTGGGAAAGTAGGCAGAGCCATGATGACATTACTTAGGAGGTCGCTTCAGGCTTGACGAACGTCCCTCTTAAAATACCGGGGAAAACCCAACGGCCCTCAACACAATGCAAAACTAAAGCCCCAAACTAAACTAAACCAAAACAAAATCCCATATGGAGTTTTTCCAAATACACAAAGGTTGTCCGTCAGTGCAAAACCTGGGTGTTGTAGAACAGCTTATTTTTTATTGATATATACGATGGATCTCAGTTGAAGGACCATTGTGTTATTGCTCGGTGGCTGCTAGCTTACTGGCGGCTTACACTGACATGCTCAAACGGTGGTTGTGGAGGAAAGTATGACATTATTTGAGGGAGGAGGAGAAATTAAACAGCTTTGAGGATGCAGGTTAAAGGTCAAAGTTTGAAGGGCTATTCTAGTTTGAAAGAACAAAAACGAGACCTACAGTAACACATTTTGCATACATTCCCCTTCTGAAAAGTGTTCATGTTTTGTTCAATATACATTCTATACTCCCTTATGCTCCTTTTCTGCGTCGATTGTAATGGTCTATGTCCAATGCTTCCGGGTCATGGCCGCCATTTTGAGACAACTTGGTCCAATCTAATAACTTCACCACTGAATCAAATTCAGAGCAGGTGTCCATTATCCATTATGGTCAGTGTGCTTGACAAGAAGGGACATCTGTAGAAGTAATTGAAGACCTAGGAAAGCTGCATGCAAAACCAATATGTCACGGTAATGGACGGGTGTGTGTGTGTGTGTGTGTGTGTGTGTGTGTGTGTGTTCTACACGATGAGCGGCCCGCAGCGGGGGTGTTTAGGACCCTGGGCGTCCCGGGTCTCCGGCCCGCTCTCCTCCAGGTTCAGGTTCCCTGTGGTGGACGGGAGGGGGTCCAGACCAGGCCGGTAGCCCCCCAGATACCCTAGACCTGGGCCTGAGAGAGAGAGAGAGAGAGAGAGAGAGAGAGAGAGAGAGAGAGAGAGAGAGAGAGAGAGAGAGAGAGAGAGAGAGAGAGAGAGAGAGAGAGAGAGAGAGAGAGAGAGAGAGAGAGAGAGAGAGAGAGAGAGAGAGAGAGAGAGATGTTGAAAGACATGCACAACTGGTTCTCGCATTGCGTTGTATGACCGCCACCTAGAGGGCGGCAGCACATAACCCCCCCCCCCCCCCCCCCCCCCCCCCCCGCTCCAGCTACAAACAGGGTCACATATCTCTAGCTCGAAGCGACAAAGCCCGATAAAGGAAGAGGCCGGCATAATTCAGCAGTTCTGATATGTTATTATATAGTTCTGTTATTGATGTCTCAAATGATAAGACCGACGCTGATGCCAGGTCCAGATACCAGCTAGTCTACTGCCTTTGGTCATTTCAATGTGGATGAAGTGTAGGCGAGAGAGAGAGCAGAATTGCACCGGCCTCGTCTTTTATGAGCAGTAAATAAAGAAGTGCAGAGGGGAAACAGAATGATTTTTAAATAAAGGTGTTGTTTTTTGGGGCTGCATGCATGTTCCAGCCCCAGCCAACCAACATAACAAGTCTGGTGCTACTGAACGGCCCCTGAAAAAGTTTTTTAATCTGAGTGTTTCTGTTCACATTGTTTTGGACGTAGACGATGTCAGGAGCTCATTTAGAAAAAAAGAAATGCAAAATGTCAGTGTTAAATGGTGCATTGCATCCACTTTGTTTTGGTTAACTGCAGTAGTCAGCTGTGTACCTTCAAGTAAGCATTGTGTCGAATCGACAGCCAAATAAACTTTCTTGGATCATCAAAACATTTAGGACAAGCGTCAGATTGACTCGCAAATTCTAACATAAAAAAGAATTGGATGTGAAATTTAATTAATTGGAAGTTTCAATGTGATATATGCATTTTGTGTTTGCTAATCATTTAAACTCAATGCATTGTTAAAGTCACCGAATCACAGACAGACAGCCAATAATAAGGGTTAGCCAATGAGAGGGGATGAAGTGCGAGATAGAGCAAACCAACATGACGCCATCATCTGTTCTAGTGTCCGAGCATTACTCCATACCTAGTCCTCAATGTGCACTGGGCACGTCTCCTCACCTGTCCGTCGGAAACGGGGTACAAGAGAGAGGGAGAGAAAGTGAGGAGGGAGGGAGGAAACATTTGGGGAGACAGCGGTTGAATATAAATTGATGAAAGAGGAAACAAGAGGGAGAGAGAGAGAGAGAGACAGAGAGGGAGAGACAGAGCAAGAGAGAAGGAAATAGACACAGAGAGGGAGAGAGAGAGAGAGAGACAGAGAGGGAGAGGGAGAGACAGAGCAAGAGAGAAGGAAATAGACACAGGGAGGGAGAGAGGGAGGGAGAGAGAGAGACAGAGAGGGAGAGACAGAGCAAGAGAGAAGGAAATAGACACAGGGAGGGAGAGAGAGAGGGAGAGAGAAAGACAGAGAGGGAGAGACAGAGAGAGAGAGAAGGAAATAGACACAGGAGGGAGAGAGAGACAGAGAGAGAGGGAGAGACAGAGAGAGAGAGAGAACAAAACACTTTTACGACACACACAGAGAAAATACGTTGCACAACATTCACAACACAAGATCAGAGGGTGGAGGCGGGGCTTAAAGGCTGTTAGTGGGCGACAGGCCAATAAGAGGCCGTTGAAGCTGTTGGGCAGAAGCTAAGCTAAAGCTCACTGGTCAATGAGCAGTGAGGCAAGCTTTAAACATTCCACCCACGTACTATCAATCGCAGATAAAAACGTGATAAATTGGTGACATTTTGTCAATCAGGTAATTATCGATAAAGTTATCATGTCCTGCTTACATTGCAGTGACCCAACAGCTCTGCAGAGTCAACATCTAGGCATGAGAGGGGGCCGAAGGATGGAGGAGGGGGGGAACAGAGGACGGAGGGGAAATGGAGAGGTGGAGGAACATGGAGAGGTGGAGGAATGCGTTGCAGATGTTTGGCAAAGCGGCTGGGAGCTGGCAGACACGGAACATGAACTTCAACTCTGGGACGCACACACACACGCACACACACACACACAGGCGCACACATGTCACACACACACACGCACACACACACACACAGGCGCACACATGTCACACACACACACGCACAGGCACACACGCTCACACACACACAGGCACACACACACACACGCACAGGCCACACATTTGCACACACACATTCACACATACACACCTGCTTGCTTACACACAGACATATACAACACTGAGTAAGTGTGAACGAAGAGCATTCACAAAACCCAACGCTCGTCAGACACATAGAAACACACACACACACACACACACACACAGACACACACACACACAGACACACACACACACACACACACACACATCATCATCCAGGTGTTTTTGCTAGAGGGAGAGGAGAGAGAGTGTAGCTATCTAGTCCTGCTTCCACCACAACAAGGCACCACAACACCAAAGGGAAAGGAGGAAGAGTAGAAGAAAAGCTGAAAGTCTTAGTGCTGACTTAGGATCCTGTCAGTGTCCGGACCCCACTAGGGGTTTTACAGTGTCATTTTGTTTTGTGCTTTTGCTCCTTGAGAAAGGTATATAAAAAACTAGCAAGCTGAAATGTTAATCTTTGTAGTACTTTCTCCTTGAATGCCTTTCAACTGAAGACATTTGCTTTGTTACTCCCCCATGTCCTAATCACATTCTCTCCTCTCATCGTCCCCCCTGTCCAACTCCCTGGGCCTAAGCTCCCAAGTCTCATCCCCAGTCCTCAGGTCTCATTGGTCCATGTTCGATAGGTTGCCACTCACCAGCGAATCGGCTGTCGGAAGCCTGCTCATTATCCAACCCCAAAGAGGGCGTGTCACAGAGGGCGACGCCCTGATTGTTATTGGCCAACTCTGGACACCTGCTCCGCCCACCTGCAAGCGAGGGCAAAGGTCAAACAAGAGCAGCCAGGCACAGCAGGGGGTAGTGGCTTGGGAGGGCGTGGCTGGAGGGAGGGAGCGGTCTACAGAGGGGATGGGTTCAGGTTTGTGGTGTAGGTGGCCATGCTGGAATGGCAATTACAAAAATGCTTCAATCATGTTATCAATAATTAAGGCATTGGATATTATTAGATATTGTATGATAATAATATCCGATTTTTCTCTTCTTTTTCTAGCATAACCACATACTAGAAAAGGAAATGTGCATGCGTAACTATATGTGTGCGTATGTGCATACATGTGTAGACATATGTGCATGAAGACCGAATGAGTGGCAGGGACATAGATATAGGGCACATAGACTGAATGAGGGGCAGCGCAGCACATAGATAGATATAGGGCACATAGACTGAATGAGGGGCAGCGCAGCACATAGATAGATATAGGGCACATAGACTGAATGAGGGGCAGCGCAGCACATATATATATAGGGCACATAGACTGAATGAGTGGCAGGGCAGCACATAGATATAGGGCACATAGACTGCCGATCACGCAGGGTTACGTCAATGCACATGCCTGCAAGCATTCATCTTACATATTTACATTCACAGCGTGGGTCAGGCACCAAAATGTCAGGCAGCACAAGTCGTACTGTGTTTCCACAAATTAATTGAAAGGTCATAGGTCATTGTCAAGGCATTTATATGGGTGAAGTTTCATTGGCTCGTGGTTTGAGCCGGGCCAAACTATTTTGATTTGGACAACCAATCCAAACTCCCAACGTATACACATGTATGCACACACGTACGCACACACGTACAAACAATCCACCAACTAGAACATGAAGACATCTCCTTACGGCCTTACAGAGAACTCCAAACTCATAGTATACATAGGGGATTCTTACAATGGGAGCACATAGCAGTCTTAGTAACTCTCCTTACAATTTACTCTCTTGTCTCTCTCTCTCGCTCAATCTCTCGGTTTCTTTCTCAAAATCACACGCTCACATACACATATGCGCGCAAGCACACACACACATACACATACAGACACACACACACACACACACACACACACACACTCAAACATACACACACACACACACACACGCACACACACACACACACACACACACACACACACGCACACACACACACACACACGCACACACACACACACACACACACACACGCACACACACACGCACACACACACGCACACTACATGCAACATGTACACATTGGTGCAACACATATACTGCACAGCTATATTATCTACAGTGCCAATGGTGCTTTCATTTCAGGGCAACAATAATCAGTGCATGCATACTGTGCAAAGCTCTCAGTACAGATGAAAACTGAAGGATATTGCGTACGCAGATGAATGACACACACCGAAACACCTGAGCCCTTAAAAGCCAGAACATGCAAATAAAGACACACTCAATCACACACACTAAAACAAATTGAACAAGCGCTGGAAATCTTCATGCAAATCAGTGCAAACGTCTTTCTGAAGGTGTTTCAGCAGCATATCTGTAGGGAAACTAGTGTTTTTAATGAAGTGAAGTTTAGTCATTTAATTTTAAAATAACCAATCATTCAGGGCTCCTTGCTTTGCTTGCTTTTGTTGCAAGTAATAAAGCAAGTTCATCTCCAGGAATGGGACACTACGGTTGTCCTTCAAAGTCTGTACCTTTTACAGACCTAGCTCACAGTTGGAACAGCCAGCCAAAGATGCATTCTAGCAAGACAACCGTGAATCCTCCGCAAGATTGTGGCCATCCTATTCTATACCATGTCCAAGGGGGGATAACCTTGGACGTTGTGTTATTGTTTTTGCCTATTCTACGTATTTCGTTATTTCACAAGAGGGCTCCAGGGATAGGGGGATTCATCACTTGAGTTACCCTTTTCTTGGCATGGCGACGGACTGTCCTCTTCAGTGACGTCGTTTCCCTGCGAGAGCGAAGACAGGAGACAGACAGAGAGAAGAGAAAATAAACTGATGTTGACCACACACTACTCAGGGTTCAGTGGAGAGAGCTGTGTTCACCTCAGAGTCCTGCTCCTCCAATGACACAGAGTACTTTGGTTCCTTTGGCTCAATGGACAGATCCTGAATGGAGAGAAAATGAGACAATATGGAGTCTGATTAGGTCCAATGAGGAGCTGAGAAGACAGGACTATGTAATGATTGGTCCTAGAGCTGAACAACATAGAACAAGAATGTAGTATCATGAGATCATTATTTGTGTCGGTTCGTCACGTGATAATATTAGTACTGTAGTGAATGAATGGTAACAGCACTTCATGTTAACATTTAAATCCCAATATGATAATATTATTCACATATCACATCATAACATCATAATATAATCTATTATGAATACACAAGATTTGATAGGAACAACGTCACAGTCCTAAAGTAACCCTTCTCTCTCCCCTCTCCTCTCTCCTCCCTCCCCCCTCTCTCACCCCGTCCTGCTGGGAGGCTCCCCGGCTCCTCATAGGGGTGTCCGGGTCGTTGTCCCCCGCGGCGTAGCCCCCGTCCCCGGCCCCGCGGGGGGGCTCCCCCTCGCCCCCCGCCAGGTAGGACCCTGACATGGAGGACATGGTGTCAGTGCTGATGTGGGAATGCTGCGAGTGGGACGAGGCCATGGACATCACCGACTGGGCCAAGCTGCTGCTCACCGGGTCTGGCAGACACACACACACACACACACACACACACACACACACGCGCGCATTCGCGCACGCACACACACACACAAACACACACAAACACACATGTGTAAATGGACGCATGGACGTCCATGTACGCGCAACTCACATACATACACACACGCACAGACATGCACACACACACAGACGCATGCACACACACACGCACAGACATGCACACACGCACACGTGCGGAAAAGCAAACAGGCACGAATCCACACAGGCATTGCAAATGTGTGTGTGTTTGTGCGTACGTGTGCGTGTGTGTTTGCTTGCCTGTGTGTGTGCATGCGTCTGTGTGTGTGTGTGTGTGTGTGTGTGTGTGTGTGTGTGTGTGCAAGTGTCCGTGTGCATTCGTGTGTGTGCGTGCATGCGTGCCTGCGTATGTGTGAATTTGTGCGATAGTGCGTGTGTGTGTGTGTGTTTGTGCGATCATGTGTGCGTGCGTGTGTGTGCGTGTGTGTACCTTCAGGAGACGTGATGGTGGAGGACAGGGGCGTCCCAGCGCAGGACGATTGGTCGATGGCTCCAGAAGACGACAGGGTCAGGTTCTCACTGTCTGGCGTCACACCGCACTAGGAACGCGAGAGAGCCAGGGCACACACTTAAATACACACACACACACACACGTAAACACCCACAGAAACTCACACACACACACACACACACACACACAGGAACACACACCTCTGGCTGGTCCACGGGCAGCTTGCGACGGCACGCTTGGACCTCAGACTCACTGCAAGACTTCTCGTCCTCCTCCTCTTGGAGCACAGATGAATTCTGGGAAAGGGACCTGAAATAAACAACAGAATGTGGGACGAATAAAGACCGGTTGCTGTTTCACTGCATCCTGTAAAAGACAATATAATGACACAGACGAGGAAGGAGGAGGAAGAGAACAGGGTACAGTGGGCATTGCCGTGCTGAGAAATACGTGTCTCAATGCATTTCATTTCCCTATTTTGTTTAGTTTTAGTTTTAGCATTTGGACATACCCATGATGTCTATTTCTGGTACAGTAAACAGAATCTTAACTGCAAGTGTATCATTATTTCCTCAAATAGTTTTCCAAGTGCTTGCAGCCTTTCTATACAGACTCACTTCGGACAATTTGAACGGACCATCATTTGGCGGGCCTGGAGAATCCTTTCAGATCATTTCAGAACCCGGTCCCCTACTCCTACAACCAGTTCCTTGTCTCAAGAAGATGCACCGTGTTTTTAACGTTTCCGTTTTTTGTACAGTTTTTGTAACGTCTGTTGAATTTTCTCTTATCTGTACCCCAGACCACACACACACACACGCGTGTGTGTGTGTGTGTGGTCTGGGGTACAGATAAGAGAAAATGAGAAAAACGGTGCGTACTGTGTCAAACATTACACAGCCCGCCCTGCTGGCCGGAACAGGAGGTCAAAACCCAACAAGACCCCGGGGCCCTCTCTGTGGGGAACCTACTTGGAGCCGCTCTTCTTGAGCTTCCCGCCCTGGCTGGAGGTGGAGTGGTCCAGCGGGGAGGGGGAGCGGGCCGGGGCCGGGTGGGTCTCGCCGCTGTAGGGGGGCAGGGCTCCGCTGATGTGGCTGGGGCCCGAGTGGAACGGGGGGGCCGCCGGCGACGTGCTCAGGGGGCCGTTGAGGGCCTCCAGCAGGGACACCGCCTCGTAGCCCGGGGGGATGTGCTCCATTGCCTAGCAACCACAGCATCAACAAAAACAAATGACCCGGTGTGCGACGGACGCGGACATACATAAATACACACCTGCGTTTTGTCATGAGCATTTCTTAATATGTTTCAGTGTAGTCACAATGAATACCATTCATATAAACACTGTAGTGAATGGATAGTACCTTTGAATGGGATATGTTAAGTATCTATCAACGTGTGTGTGTGTACGCGTGCGTGAGTGCACGTGTGTGTTTGTGTGTGAGAAAGTGACTGTATGCAGACGTGTGTGTGTGCGTGTGTGTGTGTGTGTGAGTGCACGCGTGCATGTGTGTGTGTGTGTGTGTGTGTGAGAGAGTGACTGCACACAGACGTGTGTGTGTGTGCATGCGTGTGCGTGTGTGTGTGTCAGTGTGTTTGTGTGTACATGCGTGTGCGTGTCGCACCGAGTTGTCCTCTGAGTCGGAGGTCTGAGACGTGATGACGGGGTTGAAGCTGCTGGGAGACAGCGGGCTTAGCTTCTTCCTCATGGCTCGGATCTGCAGCAGCGCCCGGAACGCTGACAACGACAACACAACGACAACACAACGACAACATAGGTCAGACGGAGAGAGACGGTCTCTCGTGTAGGACACACACAGTATGGGGTTGTTGTTCTGATGATGACTTGGAATGCTTTCGGTTGTTTTGGCTCTATTTACTACTAACGTTGATTGAGCAGTCGCCTTTATCCAAAGCAAAGTACAGTGAATTCAGACGTTAAGTGGTCATTAAGTAGGGTTGCGGTTAGGCGTTTTGCTCAAGGATGCCTACAGGTTAGACTGTGGACGATAGGGGGTCAAACTCAGTGACGTTTGCTAACTGAAAACGGTGATATGTTCAAGATCTGAATGAAGTCATGTATAAGTCATATCAATATCGATATCAATATCTATATCATTTGGTCCTGCTAGTCGGATTGATATTGATGTTGATGTTGATATTGATATCGATATCGATATTGATATCAATATCAATATCAATCTGACTAGCAGGACCAAATGCTTCCTCTGGGTGTCGCCGGGGCAAGGACTCACGCAGCCGGCATATGGGGCAGCAGTTGGCCTGGTAGCGCAGCGTGTCGGCGCAGGCGTTGCACAGACAGAGGTGGCGGCAGGGCAGGATGAGCGTGTCGCGGATGTCTGACAGACACACCACGCACTCAGCGCTGTTGTCGCTGATCTCGTCGTCCACCACCTGCGGAGGCAGGAGATATTATAGGGGGGGGGGGGGGGGGGAGAAACTCATTAGACTTAGTGGTTCTCAGCCTTTGTTTGGCCTGCAAACCCATTTTTATGATGATGATGTGATTGTGACATCAATTGGGGTCAAAACCCCAATTTATTTTCATGCCTCTGCGTCCACACACCTAATCAACATCTGCCTGATATGTTTTTGTTAAAGTGACCATATACTAACCACACGAGGTGGTAAGTAGTAGTAGTCTGCTCGTGGTTATGAATCATTTGGCCGTCTGTTCGTACATGCAGGACACCTTCATGAGACCTTACAAAGCGTTTCGATTATTTCTATCAAAAATGTCTCATCAGATATCGATAGCAAGTCAGCAATCTCCCATGACCCCCATATGCATATCAGGTGACTCTAAGTGGGGTGCCTACCTCATGGTTGGGATACTCTTGGGCTAACAACGCTCCATACAGAGAGGTTTAGTTCTAACGTACTGTTGTGTTAGTATCTGGGACCGTTGGAAGAAGCCTGTGATGCACGGCTCAGTGTTGTACCTTGGATTCTTGGCTGTTGTATTTGTTCTCAATGCCATAGATCTCCTGGAGCAGGTAGCTGACCCCGTCCACCTGGGGAGAGGAACCGGTTTCAGAACACAAGACAATCCAGGCCATGTGGGACTGGAGGAGCACTCAAGACGGGGGTGGCCTTTCAGTTTATCCAGGTCACCCAAACAACAACCACACACACACAGAGGGAGAGATGGGTGGAGGTAGAGGTGGGTGGATGGGTGGCGGTAGAGGTGGGTAGGTGGGTATGTGGGTGGAGGTAGAGATGGGTGGAGGTAGAGGTGGGTGGAGGTAGAGGTAGGTGGGGGGGGGGGGGGGCGTTTTAAACGTACCACTTGTTTCTGCTTCAGCGGTTTCACACAGAAGCTGCCGTCCATGTGCTGCCAAAGACACACAAGACTCTTCAGATTACAGATTCACTTAACAGAGCGTAACAGAGGACTACATATCCCCTAGTAGATGGTGTTTACAGATTCACTTAACAGAGGACTACACATCCCCTAGTAGATGGTGTTTACAGATTCACTTAACAGAGCATAACAGAGGACTACATATCCCCTAGTAGATGGTGTTTACAGATTCACTTAACAGAGGACTACACATCCCCTAGTAGATGGTGTTTACAGATTCACTTAACAGAGCGTAACAGAGGACTACACATCCCCTAGTAGATGGTCGATTCCGTTTGAGACACTCTTCAAATGTTGTGTATTTGATGAGAAAATACACTGTCCTCTTTTTCCTCTTATTCAATAACCTGTATCTTACACTAGAGTCAAATCGAATGACCAACACAGATGAATAAGCACCAGGTGTTGCTGTAAGAGCTCAGCAATGTCTGCTCTTATTGTCTATTGTCTGTATCAACAGGACCGTTTTCCTTACCTTCTCAAAAGTAGCAAGTAACACGTGGGAGTGGCCCATATGTTCTGCAAGGCAAAAAAAACAGAAATATGCTTATACCTTTGTGTTTATGTATCTGTATCTGTGTCTCTGTTCACACCTGGTATCTTGTACATACCAGATATACACAGATAGTGTTTCAGCCAAACAAGGATCCCACAAGTATTAACCCTAACCCTCATGTAAATGAGGCCTCGTGCATCTATCCCTCAACATGCAAACAACACATCCACACAGCGGTGTCCAGCGCTTATATATTCAAAGCTCTAGCCGTTATATATTTATACATATTTATACGTATATGCATCCAATGTGCCTTAGTCTAGACGAATATGCAAGAACTAGTAGCCATGACAACAGGTTTGCGAGTAATTGTGAGTAACAAAAGCCCTGTTCATAACTGGCATCCACATGCGCATTTGGTGAGCCGATCACAAGCAGACAGCTCTAAGTACAGGTGTGAATGCACCCAAGACGCATTGAGGACACGTCGGGGTCCGATCGCTCAGACCCCATTCGGAGGCGGTCGGGGGGGTCATAAAGCCACATGAACGTGTCCTGGGCCACATCGAAGGACCGCCTACTCAACCGACGTCCTCTGCTTAAGCAGAAGTAAGTACTCATTCATACGCCAGCGGCGTCATATTCAAATCTGTTAAAATCTTAAAGTCTGTAAGCTGGATTTGTCCACGATGTCTGCACATTTTGAAAAGCTCACAGAGCTATATTATGAGCGCGTCCAACATCTTGGGCGGTTTGCTCGGCCAAGGAATAGACTCAGTCGGTATTGTTTCTCCTTCTCCTTCTTCTTCAAAGTGTGGAGCGACCGGGCACGTTGAAGTGCATTGCTGCGTGCCGCCGGTTGAACACGACGTCGCGTTTGGAAATGATGTACAGGTTTATTTACATATAGAGCGCGGCAGTGACATCAGATCCCAAGTGGTCACTGGAGACGCATGCGGAGATGCATTCTAACAGCAGGTGTGAACGGACGCACTAAGAGCTGATCCGAACCAGTGTTCGGATCAGCCTGCAGTGTTTTTCCAGTGGCACTTTTGGCCGTAATGAAGGCTTAGTAGAAGCACACCGCGGTGATGTTAGTTTTTATGACGATATTCTCTTGCAAAACAAAATAGCTTTGTTGAAACAGGGACAGATGTATTTCAGATTAGTCTTGGTCTAAAGACATTGGACACATTTTCACACTATTAGATCGCTGATATCTATATTCAATGCGTTTTCATTCCTAATATCAAGGACATCGTGTTCGATGTGTAAACAGGACTAATATGAAATGAATTGGCTCTCGATGAGCTATTGAGATTAGGAAACAAAAAAGAGGGAATATTGAACGTCAAACTCATCATTGTGTGTGTCGCCGTCCGTCTGAAACAACCCAAATATATTAAATGTATCTTCAACGAATCAATCTGATTTTACGGTAAGCTATGATATAAAACGAAATAAGCACTACAAGTGTATGTGTTGTTGTGTCATCGACTCAAGACAAGCGTGTCATCAGTTGAAGACACGCCTTCAAGCAGGACGCCCGGTTGTCATGGAAATGCAAATCCCAGCCGCGCTGGGCTGCTGCGCTGAGTCGAACCGGGCCGAGCCGGCGAGCCGGGCCGGTATATTATAGTGGGAAAACGCCACTAGACACATTTTAATGCCAAGTGTGAACAGGGCCAAAGTGTCCTGGAATGCCTACATTGTGGCTCTCCTGTGATAAAACATACATGGATATTGAGCTGGCCAGATTGTCACTAACTACAACCAGAGGCCCATTTCAATGGTAAAGAAAACCCACCGAGGGTTGAACGGCACAGACAGGAAGCCAGTATACTGACCTTCGCCCTCGTCCACCACAGCCTGCACCACCATGGGGAAGATCTCCTTGTCCATGTCAAACAGCAGCTGTCCCCCACAGGAGGGAAGGATTCACAACGTTATTATTCTATTTGATTGTTTTACAGCTTAATGGGCCTGCTGTAGGCTGCACAACTCATCTCACAAAATATGTTTGGGCTGTTGATTTTGTAGGAGCAGACCTACGCGGACACACACACACGGAGCCTACCTCCTCGTCGGCCCATTCGCTGAGGTTGACGGAGTGGGAGGGCAGACAGAACTGCTGGCCGACTCCCCTCTTGAAGTGCACGGTCTCCGACTGCAGAGAGCTGTCCTGGGGAAGGTAACTGCATGGAGACAGGCCCGTCAATCACACTGTCTGCCAGCCAGGGCTGGCCGACACAATTCAGGATCCAATTCAAACGTTATACTATATCATTATTTAGTTAAATATGATGACTTAAAGTATCATACTACACTATCAAAACCATGAAGACATTTTTGATAGATTCAGTAATGACATAAATATAATATGATATAAACAGCTGACATGATATAAACTGAATGAAGGTTCCAGAGCAGTAAAATTAAATTGATAACTACATTTTCCCAAACTCTACAACATTACAAATAAATATTAATATTGCCCGGATCTGGTCCAAGCCTCCCTTACATTGGCACTCCGTTGTGGAATTCTTCCATCGCTTGGTAGTAGATGGTGATGGCCACCTGTGTGTCAGCGTCAAACGTGAACTCAATGTTATAACAGGCCCTGTTCTTCACCGCCTCATCATCCTCACCCGGCAACTTCAGGTCCTCGCTACACCTGCGGGAGGGTGGGGGTGAGAGGAGGGAGTGGAAGGGGAGGAAATGTATCACAGAAGGTCATTTAAACTGAATGGCTTCATCTTGTTAAAGAATAACCACGTCTAAAATCCAACAGCAGGGACAGTGTCATCCCTGGTGGAACCTAGTATTGCAATACACATTTTTCTTGGGTGGGTCCAATGAATGCAGGTTGAAGTCCACGGACTTGTTTTGAATGATAATCGTATCGTAAATAATTGGCAGGTTTGGAGTACGGCAGAAAGAGGGAGAGGTCCAATAAGAAAACGTAATCACAAACTAAATTGATTTTGAATAATATACAGGCATCCTCATATGAAATGTGATCTATAGACGCAGACATCTAAACACTGAATGGGCCTAAGTGCGCCGCGTTCAGTTCCCCCACCCAGCTGGCGTTTATAACCAAGATGGCCGCTGGGTGAATAAGGTAAAGGTACTTTTATTGTCACATACACATACATATAGTGAACATTTTCCTCTGCATTTAACCCATCCCTCAAGGGAGCAGTGGGCAGCCAATCACAGCGCCCGGGGAGCGGTTGGGGTTAAGTGTCTTGCTCAAGGACACCTCGACATAGTTAGGGTTGAAGTCGGGGCTCGAACTAGCAACCTTCCGATTTTTGCCAGCCGATTGCCAGTCCACCCGCCTTAGCTCAGCACTCCCAGCACTCCCAGCACTCCCAGCACTCCCAGCACTCCCAGCACTCCCAGCACTCCCACAATGTGGCCAAGCCAATGTGGGAGTGCTGGACATGGGGGGCATTTGGTTTTCGTACCTTACGAGCCGCAGCGTGTCCTTCCGGATGTTTATAAGGCTTCTCAGCGTTTTCACTGGTTCCTGAGGGGGGGGGGCCGCATACGGGAACTGAAAGAAGAAGAAAGAAACACCCCACAGTCCAACGTTTATTTATTCAAACCTGTGCTTTGAGGAGCCGACACGATGAGTGCATGAATAAGTACAAGGTGTCCGTGCCTGTTCAAAGCTTTGAGTCGTCATTGTGATTCTACCTCTGTACCTTTATACCCCGGCAGTCAATTACCAACCGGGGCCCCCTGGTTGGCTATAAGAGGGCCCAGGGGGGTCCAAAGAGGCAGCTTGGTCGGTACATGCTGAACAATGTGGTTTCTTGATGTTGGTTGTACATGTTATGATCTTGGGGGGGGGCCCTAGCGAGATTCGAGCACATTCACGGGGTCCTCCTTGGCACGAAGATGTTTGGTAAGCTCTCTGCTTCTTTAGCATACCAATTTGGGTTTAGAAAAACATGTCTATTCCAGTAACGTCATCGTGCCAGCATGGATGAAACTTAGCGCTGAAAAGTGCTGAAACCAGCTCACACCGCGTCTTCCATGTCAGGCCGAGCGCAAGGCAGAGGCCACAGATCACATTCACCATTCGTCACCGTCGTTCACAGATCACTAGCGCCCGTGGGAAACCCACAAGGGCAACACACGTCGGGGTTAGTGGCAGTGGCATGTTTCTATTTGAATGGTGTCCTTCCTTACCATGTCTACCTACCATGCACACTCCATACATGCACACGCAAACACACACAGCCCTGAGGGATTCCATAGGACAACTTGTTCTGCTTGTTCATGGAGTAGCACAAGAGCAGAACAGATTAGAAGCACTGGGAGGAAGACCAGGTGCAGGAGACATACAGTAGGCCAGGGCTCCTCAGACAGTCTATGTACTTCTCATGAGGAAGAGACATATGGATATGTGGAATATAAGATGATTTCAATGCGATGGCCATGGGGGATCAGTCTAGGAGTTTATAAACACACTACACCCACAATGACAACGACGAATGCTTCGTCATAGACACAGCTTCATTGGTTCGTCATCATATTATTCACGCGTTTCATCAGCATGTTAAATGTGAAATGAGGTCAATCCACCCAGAGCATGATTATCATCACAAACTTTCATTGATTATTTCTTTGAATATTCATATAGCCTATTGATGCTGTGTTCCTCCTGCCTTCTTCTTTCCCTCATGCATCGGATTTCTTGCTCTACAGCTAACAACAGACCATGGAGTGAATTAGCCCTTTGTTTCACCTGGGCCAATGAGCAGATGGGGGCTGCAGGTGTGAGGGGATGGCCGGTGAGTGCAGAACCAGGCTTCATGGTATTTCACATCGATCTGTTCCAGAAGATTGTTCTGTGATTGGACTTTCGGTGCTCACGATAGATTTATGGGTGATGTGGCTGCAGTTTCGTTCACTGAGTGCGCACTAAGATCAAGCAGGAGCCATTTATATTCTACGGTCGGTCGTCAAGTTACTATAGCAACAGGCCGTAACGGTAATTGTAGAGCTCATACAATGTGCTTATTTAAACCTGATGCGTGTTTCGTTCAAACCAGTATACAAAAGATGGATTGATAGACAGATAGTCTATAATTACTATCAATATTGATGTTATTAACAGTTTCCTCATAAACAACGTGACTCTTTACTGCTCGGAGCTCACCTCCAACTCTTAACTAAACGCAGCTCTTTTGAACAACCGTGATTTGCAAATCCTCGGCTCCTTTTTCCCATCTGTCGTGTGTTTTTGAAGGTAGAAGAAGCTGACTATGGGAAAGGAGAGCTGAGAAGACTGGCGCTCTGTGAGGGACAATGGGGGGTGTTAGGGGGGGCTATCCAGGCGAGGATGTGGTTAGATACCCCCACACTGCTCTCCTTCACCTAGGGCTGGGGGGGAAAGGAATCTTAGCCTTGCTGTACATGTATGTGTGCGTGTTTGTGTATGTGTGTGGGTTTGTGTGTGTGTGTGTGTGTGTTTGTGTTTGTGTGTGTGTGTGTGTGTGTGTGTGTGTGTGTGTGTGTGTGTGTGTGTGTGTGTGTGTGTGTGTGTGTGTGTGTGTGTGTGTGTGTGTGTGTGTGCCTGTCTGTGCATGTTTAGCTGTGAATAGCACAGTATTTAGTATTACTAAACATCTGGTACCAGCCGGAGTCATGCTGGGCAAACCACACACGCGTGCACACACACGTGCACACACATACACACACACACACACACAGAAACATTAACTAAAGCAAAGAAAGTACCATTCATACATTCTTAAAGGAAGGGCACCTTTGTTGGCTTGATAAATGTTTGGGCCAGTGGAGACTGATGCACTGGACAGGTATGTTACCTTTAAAGAACCTTTTAAAAAAGAATTACCAATGTGTATTACTTGATAGTAAAGCACATACTGCAGAGCTTACTCTGGGGAGGGCTTGAAGTGGGGAGAGAGTGTGTGTGTGTGTGTGTGTGTGTGTGTGTGTGTGTGTGTGTGTGTGTGTGTGTGTGTGTGTGTGTGTGTGTGTGTGTGTGTGTGTGTGTGTGTGTGTGTGTGTGTGTGTGTGTGTGTGTGTGTGTGTGGACTACCCTTTGCAGCTCTTTAATCATAATGACTATGTTTTGGGATTTGGGGTCTAAATAGGGCACATTACTCGTCTCCTGGGTTATAATAATAGTTTCACCACTCCACTATAAACAAAGCACAGAGGACACACACACCTTCCCTCCCACTCCCTCCCACAAAACATCCAAAATAAGCAGGGATCTAACCGTGTACACACGGTTCTTGCTATATCTTAGATTTGACATTCCTAAGCTTCATGCAGAGTTTCAAGGAGAAGTGGAGAAAAACACTTGATTAACATACAGTTCATCGCGGCACACATACACAATACATGTACACAAACCCACACACACACACAATGAAAACACAACCAATGTACTAGAGCTCATAAATCCACTGTTCCATCTACTAGCCAAACATGAAAGTTTATATAAATTAGGCAAAGAACACACGCACACATCCAATCCACACCATCTCAATTGAAGGATTGAAGGATTCAGCTTTCGAGTTTCCCCAGAGATGGACGTTATGTAGCTACATCTCAAGCTATGTCGCGACTTGTTCATGACAAAACAAGAGACAGTACATATCCACAAAATCTCCTGTGTTTAAAAAAAGACAAATTCAAAGAGCAAGAGGCAGATTTCTTCATCTTCTTCTCCTTCTGTTTTTCTGTGGCGCCGCGGTTGCATTAGATCTGAGACAGGCGAGCGCATGACCTTGACGTCCATAGGAATCAATATGAGCTGAACCCTCAGAGGGCCCGGCCAGCTCTTTCACTTCCCAGTGAACAGAGGATGGGAACCCACAGACTCTCTCTTCATTTCAATTAGGCCTCGTTTCAACCGTGGAACCCATTTCATTTTTGTTTTTAATTCAATTCTTCCAAATCCCATTGGTTCACGCAGCTGCAGCCTTGAGTAATGAACACCTTATCTTTGAGTTTTCAGAGGGCCTCTTGCATGAATCAAGCCCTGAGATCACTAAAACAACAATCGATGACATATTAAAGTTATACATTTCTTTTTCGGTCAGGCATTTTTTAAAGCGGGTCACCTAAATGCCTCACTACAATAGTTCTTTATATACATCTTTATAGATGTTCAATGCTACTTTGTTTAACATTAACTATTACATTACCCATTACCCCAGGTGTTCCACTGACTATCACCTGGAGCAGAGAGGGGAGTGTAAGGAATACCTACCGCCACAGGTCTGATTCCTAGGAAGTTAAGGTCGGTGTTCTCCCCAAACAGGTAACCTTCCGGGTGGGTGGAGTCAAACTTTTCCCCCCCCATGATGAAATGACTGGCAAAGTAACTCCCTGCAGACAAAACACAAAAGGGGTCAGGTTCAGTGACTCTAAAGTTAAAAAGAAGATATAGTTGTCTTAAATAATCATTTTTCACATTGCACTTGTGGCGGATGTCTGTGTTATTTTGTCTGATTGGTTTGTTCTGCAATATCAGGAGAATCTTGATCGAGCCGTCTGTTGCCAATTACATTTAAAATGTATGAGAGTGGCTGTGAACACCGCAAATGGACTATATCAATCGTACTAATTACTATAGGGCCCAGTAAAAATAAAAGAAACCAGGAAGCATGACAAATGTTTTCTCTACAACACCATCATTAAGCAATAAAACAGAGCCTCCACCTAAAGCCCGCTGTGCTTTTTGAGCTATGGGAATACTTTGCAGATTGCCTTGTTTGTTGTTGGACCGTTTGGGACTGGAGCATTTGGCCAGATGTTGTTTTGTTGCCAGCGCTCTCTCCGTGTTGATGACCAAACTGTTAAATATCACCTAGAGGTTGAACCCGGTGTATAATCAAACACAGCTGATACCACAGTGCTGAACACGGGAATCAGTAACTATGAAAGAGAGAGGGCGGGGGGTTGTAGTTGTTTTATGTGCCTCTGAGTTTTACAATGTAACTTTTAAGAAATAACACAGGTTATTTGATAGCAAAAGGCAGATATATAGATATACAGATGACAGGCAGATATGGTCAGACAGACAGACAGAAAGACTGACAAATGGATAGATACATATACATCAATAGTCATCCTATTATTTTGTGACAGGTGAGCAGTTCTTTTGTCACCAGATCTCAGCACAGGAAGTGAGGCTAACAGCTCCGTTTCTGCAGCAAACATTCTGGTATATATATATATATATATATATATATATATATATATATATATATATATATATATATATATATATATATATATATATATATATATATATATATATGTTCCAGATACCGTAACAACAACTACAACTACAACCACATCCACATCCACACCACCCCTCTCTTCTCCCTCCGCACAGCGTTTGAAGGCATTAGCACAACACTACACAGGTTTATGTGGATTGAAACCAGGTACACATTTCCCATTATCACAGGGACTAGGTCACATTTGAATAATTCAAGGATATTAACACCCTTCTTATTACCTTCTAAAAGCCTCAAAAGTACTGAAATCACAATGTCTCTGTGGGTTTTTACATATTAACCTAATCATCAGACCCTAAGTGTTGTACAGTTCATAGTACAGTAGGCCTATTTCCTGCTAGACATGAACATCATCCAAACTTTATGCCATCTCAAGATCAATATTTAGTCATGTGGTTGGCGTCACAATTTCTTAGATTCAGGAATACCTCTTTTCAAACCAAGAGTTTATCCAACGGATTTCCACAATTCCATACAGATATTCAACATGCATTTTAAAACGTAACAGTATGTTGTTCCATTTTGAATTGAAATCATATTCATTGGGTCGTTTGCTATTTATGATCTTAATGCAGATAGGCTGCTGATCATGTGGGTCTACATAGACCTGTCACTCTTCTGTGAATATGCATATGTGAATTGAATTGTTCTCCTTTCTAGACCAGATGGCCCGGAGTCTCTGGCTCCACAGGTATCTGTATGCATATGTTGTTGGATAGCGTAATGATGATGACGATGAGGATAGCCCATTAACGGCTTGAATGGTGGCGTCTGTTGTAGATGATACGTTGCCCTCCGTGTTACATGTACATACTTGCGCAATAAGAGTTGATCAGTAATCCTCGGTGACTGTATAGCCAACCAACATGACTATGGACTTACCAGATTTCGGCGGATAACGGTACACCGAATTGGACGGAATGTCCACTTCTTCCACGCCTATGTTCTGCCTGCTTATAAAAGCTCCCATTTCCAGTTGAATTAAAAATAAACGTATTTAGCATAACACTCACTATTCGCGATATTAAACGACCGACTTAATTTCTATAATGTAATCCGGGTTCGTGCTGCCGTTGCCATTTCAATCCGGTCCAAGGCCTCGGAATGGGGCGCCCAGTGTTGTGACCGTTACGGGGATTAGTTGGTTCTGTGGCTGCTTGTATCTCCTTGTTGAACGGTGCGAATCGAGACGCTGTGTTGAGAGCGAACGACTTGGAGCGAGTCCCTTTAACACCGAAGCGTTTCTATTGTGTGACGGTATCGCATCTTCTTTGCCGGTCGGCTTTTAAGACCAAGTAAACGACTCCCCTTGTTTTTGCGCTATGTGATACAAAATCGCCAGGAACTTCGCATATTCTTCCCGTTTAAATGCACTGCTGTATGATTTCGATGGCTTGTGCTGGTCTTGTTCGATGTCCTGTCAAATACCACTTCTATTGCTGCCCGTGATGACGTCAGGGACAAATCCGGACCGTGGTTTTGCGCAGTCCAATCCAGTAGCTTCCGACGCCTCTATTACTTCACCGTCCTACGCCAAACGTGTGATCGACACTGACTGCACTGCAGTGTGTAACAACCAAATGACTTGTGAAATATGAAATGTCCCTGAATGTACTTGTAATCAAATTTCAACAACTCACACTAACGTTTTGGCTCATTTCAATTTTTATTCTAAAATGTTGGCAACAAGTAAACTAGGCCTAATAAACATTATATATATAACGACCTGAATAATCCCTCTGTAATATTGTATAATAGTACAACGTTCTGAATTCAGTCACACACACACATATCATACAATGTATCAGAATACATTTGAATAAGAATCGACCATGGACTATAAATAGTATCGAGCTTGGTAGTGAATGGTCTGCTATACTACTCCAAGCCAGACGAGGGCGACATGTGTTCAGGGCTCACCATCCCGAGGAGGCCAACGAGAAGGGAAAGCGTCGAAAAATATAAGTGGAAGTCAGCCATTCTGCCGCCATTTCAGGGGAAAGAAACGCGGACAACAACACGCGTGGGACAAAGTATCGCGTCATTGCATTACTGTCGAGAACAAAGCAATTGCACAGTTGAACGAAATTGTGTATTTAATTTACGACATAGTCAGATAGCTCAATTCGACGGGTCTAAAATCGTAATTTGGAGCAAAATGAGCTACGGAAGGCCACCGCCCGACGTTGAGGGAATGACCTCCCTCAAAGTAGACAATCTGACTTATCGGACTTCACCCGAGACTTTGCGCCGTGTGTTTGAGAAGTATGGTCGGGTGGGCGATGTTTATATCCCCCGTGACAGGTATACCAAGGAAAGCCGTGGCTTTGCCTTCGTGCGATTCCACGATAACAGGGACGCCGAAGACGCGATGGATGCAATGGACGGCGCTCTGCTCGACGGACGCGAGCTTCGAGTGCAGATGGCGCGCTATGGCCGCCCACCAGATTCCCACTACGGCCGAAGAGGTGGCGGCGCGCCCCGTAGACATGGGGGATCCGGTCGAAGAAGCAGGAGGTAATTTTTTTGTTGTTGTATACAAACCACTTTATTATCAATGTTTAACATGTGGGTGATAATGCGCGTGTAGTCCATACGTTTATCAAGACATTTCCTGTTGCATTTGGTTTCGTTGTGGCTTCGCATTCCACGTTCTACAACATGTCGATTTATTCTCAACCAGCCGCTCGGGTAGTCCGAGACGCCGCAGACGCAGCCGTTCCAGGAGCAGAAGCCGCTCCCGAAGCCGCTCTCGCTACAGCCGTTCCAGGTCCAGGTCTTACTCCAGATCCAGGTCCAAGTCCAGGAGCCAAAGGAGGAGCAAGTCAAAGTCTGCTTCCAGACCACGTTCCCGCTCAAAGTCCAAGTCCAAGTCCAGGAGTCGAACCCCGCCATCCAACGTGGGTTCGAAGTCACGGTCCAGGTCCAAGAGCAGGCCCAAATCTCCAGAGGACAATGGCACAGAGTCTTAACCCGAACCCGGGAACCAGATGGTAGGGATTCTGGCTGTTTCAACGTCATATAATGGATGTTTCAGATTGCAGTTGTCGCGAGAACATCTGCTTCTTAGAGTTCCCATTAACAACTTAAACGGATAATCCAAGAATGCATAGTCAAGTCTATTAAGCGGTTTCATAATTGGAAAGTACTCAAGTCTCCTATGACTGTAGACTCCTGTTCTTCTGCATGTGCTTCAGTGGTTGTGTTTAACCACTGTAAAGCACATGCAACTTAACTACGTACAGTTGTAGAACGGGACTACACCGATACGTGTGGTCACAGGGTCCACAGGCGCTTGTGTGCGTGGGAATGTGAGGGCTGGGCGTGCTGTAACCAAAAACGTTCACCTAAATGTGGAATTCTTTCCTCCAAGCTGCGGAGCCCGGTTTGCAAAGAGGAGTTGGGGGTGTGGCAGTGTGAGGCAGTTAGTGTGTGGCCGGCCCGTGTGACCTGCCTGGTGGCTGCTGAGGGCGCTGCAGGCATTTGCAGTAAAGGAGCAGGTCACCATGGCAACGGTGGCCGCTAAAACGGGAGCCGGTCAGTTGGTGTGTGAGGTGATGGTGGCGAGGTGCGTGCGCATGACCACAGGCCCAGATGTACAGGGCAGCTGTACCTGAGGCTGTGGTTCTCCTGCTACTTGCAGAGGGAGCGGAGTCCCCAAGGTTTGTTTATCTAATAACGGTCCGTGTGTGTGGGCCCCAGGGCCCCTTTTCAAGAGGTTTCTGAGAAGGGGGGTCCTTGGGGAAGGGGACCAGAAATGCTAATGTTACTTGGTGCAGTTGGCATTTCTAGAAATGCCCCACCAAACCTGGGACACATGTCCAACTCTATCTACAGGGTTTCAACAATTATGATCAAGCCTATATAATCCAAATAGTGAGACTAGCTGAGCATGTAGGGCTGAGTCAGACGGTGCTTCTCGTCATTATTAATCCCATCCATTCTCTTTCAGATCTCGGAGTCGCTGAAGTTCCACCAAACACCAGGAGCCAGGACTGAGCATCTGGACTTCACTGTTTACCCCCTGATTCCAGACCAAAAGGTCATTGGTCTAAACCCCAATGTTTAAAATAGTTTCATTTTTGTCCCCATGTCCAAACTGTGTTGTTCGCTGTGTGCTAACTGTTTAGGGGTGAGCCATTCAGAAGAAGTGTTTGGTGAGGCAGCTCTCCCTTTTTTTTAACTCTTCATTAATGGTGATTGCGTTTGTATTGCTTTCTCCCTTGCTTTTCTTTGCCCCTGCATTGCAGCTTTTATTTTAATCCATGTTTGAGACCCTATTCCAGATGGGTGTTCAAGTTTGTTCATTTTTCTTGTTCAATGTAGTTTAGGTAGAAACGGAATAACCTGTCAATTGGAGCCGACCCACTATACGTAACACATCTGCGGGTCTCATTGTGTGATATCCTTCAGAGTGGTACCCTTGTATACAGGACACTCGCCCAACTAGGGACTCCAGCACAACCTTTTACTTTCTCTGATACCTTCCTGTGACTCTAACACTCTCTCCTGTGTATCTTTTGTGCACTAGGCGCAGTTGTGTAGCAGTTGAGTAATGCTGGTTAGCTGGTAGAGGTGATGCGGGGCGCTGGTTTGGCGTGTTGCGGTGCTGGGCGCCCCCCCGCCCGGGGCTCCACCCTCCGCTGCCGGTTTGTAAAGTCACACAGGTGTGGCAAATTATGTGCCCCGTCCGCTCATCTACTTCCTGTCATGTGACTTCTCTTCCCATCCCTGCTATGACGTATACGCATTCTCACCCCCCTTCCCTCCCCCGTCCTCCCTTCTGCAGAGCAGTTTTCTCCCTCCCTAAAGGTAGCTGTTGGAGTCTAGATGGACTCTAGCAAAGCGTTGGAAGGCCAGTCTGTTGAGTAGGGGTTGCATTACTTTGTGAAGCCATCCATTGTCTTGTAATTGCTTCTGCTTAATGACAATAAAATATTTGATATTCAAGTGAACCGTTTCTCTGACTGGTGTCCGACTCTTAATATTTAACAACTGTGTAAATAAATTGTTAGGGGGTGCGGGGTTGTTTCGTTGAACAAGACCTCCAAACTAAAAGGGAAGCCAACGCTGGCTGTGTGCCGGCCCCTCTTGTCAACCTAAGCCCGGCTTTACTTCATGGATTTTGCGAGGTCCTTATCAACCTGTTTGTGCCGATGTCCGCTGATGCGATTACCTGCAAAGTAGTGAGTCGCGCGCACACAACGTGACATCGGTTCCCCTGATCACAGAGGGATGGCAATGACGTCGGCGTGCTGGAGGGGCGTGTCGAAAGGATATGACGTGCGTTAGCCTACACTGCAGCCCTCAAAGCAGAGCCGATGCTGATAATGTGGTTTTTGGCCATGAGAAAAATCACCAACAAGGAGTGAGGTGTTAAGGTTTTTCATGTTTGCTGACACGAAAAGGCGCCGTACAATAAATACGTAGGGAAGACCCTCTCCAAACAACAGGAACAGTTGGGATATTACGCATATAAGAAAACGCCGCTTGTGAATAATGGATTTAACTTTTTTACTATCTGCCGTTATTTTCACTCTTCTTGCTATTGTTGTGGCAACCTCCATATTTAACGGGTCGCCGTCCTCGGTGGACTTTGCAAGGGGTTACTTTGGCCCAAAAGATGAAGCTAAAGCAGGATTAGAGCAGTCTAGTGCATTGCAGAACGGTCATATTACCGACAAGAAGAAAACGGCAGACGACTGGAATGAAGTTAGTGGGAGTTCACATGACCACTGGGAAGTCGTTAAATCTGTGCTCTCCGTAAGTTTTTCCAGTTTGTTTCGCTGTGTTTCGCAAGTTATACTGGACACCAATGTCTAGTACACAGTAATGACCTATTCACCACGTCATAATCACACAATAATGATATATTTGGATGCGGACAGTGTAGTTGAATCACTCGAGTGTATTATAATAAGGTGAACTTTGAGACGTAAAGCATGGGCTACATGTAACAGTCCTGCTTATTTCGCGCACTGGATACAGTCTTGTGTGCCACAGAGCCTATTTGTAGACCTGCGTTATTGTGGGACAATCTTTCGTTATTATGACATGGTACTCCTCAGCTCTCTCTCATACGCAATGTCTCGCAGGAGGAATTGGAGTCGCGGTGTGACGCTGCGGAACACACACCGTCTCAGCCCACTTCTGACGACTCTAGATGCATGCGTCCACCTAGGAGCAGGAGCTATGACCTGGACTCGCCATCTGCTGCTACGTCGGGGATCGGTCGGAGGTCTCTCATCGGGCTCTCTGAGAAGGAGCTATTAAAGTGTGCTTTCTCTTATCCCCAGACCGAGGGAGTCTCAGAGAGCCCGGGTTTTGATGGTAAGAGGAAGCCTATTGTTGAAGGACAACTCCTATAGGCCTATATTTGTGGTCATATTCAGTATTCTTGCCACAGAAATCTCTGCTAACGATGTAGCCTAATGATAATAGATTGAGGGATTTGCAATGTGAATGAATTCCCCCATTTTTGCATAGATCTGAAGTATCTCCCAGGACAGGCCCGATCCACCCGCATAGAGACCATGATGTCCAAACAGGAGCTGGAGGAAGAGCAGAGGTGAGGACTGATGGGTCATGGTTTCAATAAACGCACAGTTTAACTCGAACTACAAAATACTTGTTTTATATGTAACATGGATCAAAGACATATCCTCTGTTTCCGGTTTGGGGAATTGTATGCGCAATCATCACAGTTTTATTTGTTTTAACGTAACAACACCCCGTAGCAATGGTACCAACCAGTTCTCGGCAAAGTGAATTGTCTGCCCCCTCCTAACCATTGGAAAGGCTACACAAGTACGCCATGTGGGCTTTGGTGAAGTGTTGGCGCGTCACTCCAGAGTCTTCTGTGCTTCTCTGTCCCATCACTCTTCAGCTTAAGGCTATACTGAGTGAGGCACTATTAGATGCGTGCCAACCGTCCTGGGTTCATGGTTCCCAGCTTAAAGGAGTCACTCTGGGCCTTCTCTGGAAATGTCTTCTTTGAATGAACATTAATGTCAGAGATCAACGGATGATGACCGTAGAGGGGTATACAGAGGAAAATGTGGAAATAAGAGAAAGGGGCATGGCACACACAGTTTAGAGTTAGTCTGTATAATCCAGGTTTAATGTTTGCCCATGCATCCCCTGCTTTTATCTTTGCAGAGTAACGTTCCCCACAGACTTAACCTTTCTATAGGCCCGTTGGAAAAACAGTCTGGGAGAGTGGGGATGTGTGGAAACGTATGAGTGTGTGAATATTTATTTGATGCTTAACTGGTAGGCTAAGCCCCACAGCAAACAGCCTCTGTGTGTCTTACCACCTCCTGTGGCCTGGTGGCAATATTCCACTGCTTTGGATATCTGTTAGTCAGTTGGAGCAGGTGCTTGTTGTTCTCCTGTGGAGGTGTTGATTTAAGGAACCTTTAGCTGCTGACTCAGTCTGAAGGTGAAATAGTCCTTAGTTGAGCCCGCTGAGGATTCTCCCTTATTTGGCCACATAGCAACACCAAACAATGACCAGTGTTGCCAAGTAATTTGCTTTAGAGAAGCATTATGTCATTGTTAGAATATTTTTTTACTACTGGCACAATCAGCTTTTTTGTGGGATAAGCTCATATTGTGATGTTTATGCTTATTAAAGAGCTAGCAAATATGAAAGGACTACTATTTAGAATTGATCGTGTAATTGACATAGTTTTCTCTTAAATTTGAAGTTGATCTTGCCACTTCTACTACTGTAATGCAGTTCTGTGTTTTCAAAATCCTTGCCTAGGGGCTTTTGCTTGCACCAAATTGAGGCCATTAACCATTAATTGACTGGCTTCATGGACAGTTTGGCTAGATAACTGATAACTGTTGATACTATGTAAAGTTAGACAATGATGCAGAATGTGCGCAATGGTGTACACTTTATTCTGCATCATTATCTACCTGTCTTGCTCATATAGCAAGGCCAAGATGGTCCCCATGGAAATGATTGCACTATAAACAAAAATATATTTGGTTAATAATATAGGAGTTGAGGCCTTGAGTCGCGCCCTAACCCTAACCCTACTAACCCTATCCCTAACCCTACTAACCCTAACCCTACTAACCCTATCCCTAACCCTACTAACCCTATCCCTAACCCTACTAACCCTAACCCTACTAACCCTATCCCTAACCCTACTAACCCTAACCCTACTAACCCTAACCCTACTAACCCTATCAACCCTAACCCTACTAACCCTAACCCTACTAACCCTAACCCTACTAACCCTAACCCTACTAACCCTATCCCTAACCCTACTAACCCTAACCCTACTAACCCTAACCCTACTAACCCTATCCCTAACCCTACTAACCCTAACCCTACTAACCCTAACCCTACTAACCCTAACCCTACTAACCCTAACCCTACTAACCCTAACCCTACTAACCCTACTAACCCTAACCCTACTAACCCTAACCCTATATGCCAAGAATGCACTATACACATATATGAATATAATGTATTGTGAAGCGTATTGTGCATTTGGGTTTATACTGTATGCTCTACATGCTGAGTGTGTTGTCTCTTCCCAGGGTGCAACGTGAGCAGCTGGCAGCCATCTTCCAACTGCTCAGGGAGAACAAGGAGACATTTGGAGAGGTGTCGGAGGGGGACCTGGAGGACCAGTTCAGACTCTACTCCATCTGAGGCCCGTCTGCAACACCCCCCCACCCCCCTCCCTCGTTGTGAACCATCTGCCATTCAGATCTATGAGCTCTTCTTAAAGACTGTTCCATCTGATAAGTACCATACGTTAGGAAACTTATACAGACAAACATGCACAGCGGAAACCAAACAATACTGAACACTCACCGTCCTTCAGGTCGGTCAGCCCCGTCCACCAGTACACTCCAGGTTACATCAAATTAAACTTAGCTCAGGACATTTTTTAATAGATACCAAACTGTAAATAAGACAAATGAATTACGTAGTTTGATTAGTTTTATATGATGATAACTTTATAAAGTAGTGAATAACATATGTATATTATGTGTTGACCGTTTTTTTCATGTTGTTCATTCTTAATGTATTAAACCGCCACGGGTATAAGACATGCAAAGCTGCTTCAGTATGATGATTCAGTATGAACAGCTGTTCAATAAAGAGCTACAAGTTGTGTTTAGATACTGTGTGTGTGTATGTGATAGCCTTCATATCTTTTCAATGAAATTATATGCAGTTTTCTTTATGTTGTCATCACTCCCTAACTAAACAAGCCACATCTTGTATAGGTGACCTTTATGAATGTGAAGCACAAGACACATAGGCCTTTGGGAGGCGTGGTGAACTAGGTAAATAAACCACTTCTACCATGGTTTAACACGTTTGCTCAGCAGTGTAAAGTAGGACACCGTGATGGCATCTAGACCCGTAAGCAGGATTGTCACGCTGCTGATAATCCTCATAGTAAGCATATGCTTGTATCTGCGAGCACAGAATTGGAAGAAAGCCCGGTGAGTTCTAAGAGTAACATTCTTCCTGGTTTTGTTTCTTCTATGTTCTCGTTAACATAGTTATGTGTACAATGTTACTGTTGATCTGGATAAGATGAGTGATTAATGCAGATATATTTTGGCCTATCTGTGCAAAGTGACCAACAATATGGGAGTACCGACTCCGGGGAGGCAAAAGATAAGGGATTCCAACAGACGGAAGAATGGGCCCAGGAGGCCATTGTCGAAAATGCAGAGTTGTTCATTGAAAACGGTGTACGGTTGACCACTGAAGACATTGAAGAGTTGGCAATTGATGAAGTTAGTCTGTCACCTGGGTATCAAACCTCGTTGATTCCACACACGCCTAGAGAGAGGTCTGGAGGCTGGAACCTCGAGACCCCTATGCCTCTCCTCAAGAAGAAAAACTTTCGGAAGTTGCCCCAATGGGATTTTGAAGATGTATACACAAGCAATGACCTGCCAAGACCGATGGTATGTAGTAGGATCTTACCTGTTCGAAATCGTATCTATATGGCTGGGATTTTGACTTTGTTGGTGCTGGAATACAAGGGTGTTTGTCCATTACATCTTCAATTACGATTTAGTAATGTTCCCCAATGTTCAGTTTAATTTCTTCAATTATTTTGTGTTTCTTCTGGTAGTAAAAAAGAAGAAGCAGCTCTTTCTTTAAAGTCTCTACAGTGTAAACATTCATGTTTTTGTCTCTATTTGGTAAGACATGTCCCCTGTCTCTGCGGAAGTCTGAAGATGCAAACTTCAAGAAAAACTTTATTCCAAACATCAACTTGTTCATGTACAACAAGAGTATCACTGTGAGGGAGTGGAATAGGCTCTCCCACTTTAACAACCCCTTTGGTTTCATGGAGTACGACTACAGTGGTACGTCTGTTTGAGAAAGGCCAAAATGACATTCACATTAGTTAACCCACATATACTGGTGCTTTTCCATTTGATCAATTCATTGTATAGATTATAGTTTTGTTTTGTACTTTATCCAGAGGTGAAAGCTGCATTACGCCTTATCCCAAAACCACAGGAACCACTGCTTGTTGCCAGGGGAGATGGCTGTGTGACCTGTGCTGTAGTGGGCACAGCTGGAATCCTCAGTGGCTCAGGAATGGGGAAGGAGATTGATGGGCACAACTATGTGTTCCGGTAAGATAGTATAGGCCTGAGTATGTTTTTATTTTTTACTGTTTATTACTTTTAATACTGCTGATTATTATCATATGGTGAAGTTTAAGAGGGAGCCAAGTCTTTTCGATAGACCTGCTCCCACCAACGTTTCGTTAAACCAGTATTTGTTTAGAGGGTTTGACGGTGGATATATTTATGCTGACATGCTGCCAACTACATGTCACAAGGGTTGCCGTAGCAATGAAGTATTGTTCTAAAGTGTACCCATTCCAGACAACGAAGCCTTCTGTCTTGCTGGTGAAAAGCCTCTCATAGAAAAGCATTTGTTGGCCCTTTCGTTGTCCACATCACCAAGTATTAACACATGCCTACATCATGGTGGAGATTGATTCAAATTGGAAAAGGGATCCAAAGGGAGCACTTGCATGGAGAAATGTTAAAGTTATTGAAGTCATCTTGTTTTTTCCCAACAGGATGAATGGTGCTATCACCCAGGGATACGAGGAGGATGTGGGAAACAAGACATCTGTGTACCTCCACACAGCATTCTCCCTCACTTCAGCTCTGTCGTACTACAAGAAACACGGTTTACGAAGATTCCCCCGCGATGAGGTACAGAAAACCATACAGAGGGTACAGGACCTGGTTAATTTCATATTCAAACAATAATAAGGTCATTTAAATTAATGTTCTGCTATTCACTCTTTAATTTTCACCAATTGCGGAAATTTCTCCAATGGACTCAATATGTAAAATAAATCGATTCTACAATTACATTCAAGCACACACACACACACACACACACACACACATGCTCAGTCGGTCACTCACTCATGCATGAACAAGTGAAAAGTGTGGCTGCTGCTTCCTGTTGCAGGGTATCAAGTATGTGATGATTCCGGAGGGGTTTCGGGATTTCCAATGGCTGCAGGCCCTGTTTACCGGGAAGTTAGTCTCCGCGGGCCCATACAAGCACTTGCGGTAAACATCCACCCTCTACATTTTCATAGCTTGGTGCGGTAACTCAAAACTGTACGACATGGCATCTTTATTTGTACGTTTTTACTCGTACACTAGACTGTTCTCAAACTGTCATCCCTCTCCCTTCCCTGAACAAGCTTTGGAACAAAAAAGGATAAAGATTACCTTAAATATGTTCTCGTACAACTGTGAACTGAATAGCCACTTGACAATTCTCCCCGTTGGCGTTGACTGAAGTGATTATTGACGGGGATTTGGTGTTTTCCAGGCCATCGCAGTACTATACTGGGAAGTTGGACGAGAAACACTTCTACATTCTTCATCCCGATTTCATGAGATATTTGAGGAACAGGTCAATTCTTTTTTATTTTACATGCTGTGAATTGATGTGGAAACATATCACATAGTTGACAGACTTTTCCGCAAGCGTGTTATTGTGCGTGTATGTGATATGTGTGTTGTAGTGTATGTATATACCTGTGTGTTCACACTATTCCACTGTCCATTATTCCTGTCATAGATTTCTGAGGTCTCCCAGTCTCAATTATGAATTTTGGGCTGTAGTTAAACCTTCAAATGGTGCAGTAGCTCTTTTCCTGGCTCTGCACACCTGTGATGTGGTAAGCAGAAGATGAGATTTCATGATTTTTTTGTTTCGAGCTAAGCAGTCACTTTCACCTATAGTTTGCTATCATTGGTCTGCTAACCCATGTCATTAGCATTAACACCATTGGATCGATTTTTCAATATTCTGGTATATTTGGTAGGATTTCAGGCAATTTCAGGTCTCTCTTTCTCTCAAGTTATTCAAGTTATGAATTTCTATAACTATTTTTGCACTACTAATATTTTTTTGGTAAATATGGGTACACTTAATCAAACTCTCTTGCTCTCTCGCTCTCTCAGGTGAATGCATATGGTTTCATCACAGAAGACTACCAAAAATACCCTTACACTTATTACAAGACAAATGCCCAAAAGATGATTTTCTCTTTCACCCATGACTTCTTTACGGAAATGAATGCGTGGAAGAAATTGCACAATGCCGGAATTATCAAGCTTTACCAACGGACGGAACCATAAAGATGTTTAACTGGAGTCAGAAAGAGGAGCCATTTGGTCAACCTTTACATTTTAGATCTGGCTTGCCAACCTGGTGTTGGTGACCAAATCATACCATCTTGCAATGCATGCATATGATACATCTATCTTATAATGCATAAATATGATGCATGAATTATGTGATGCATGTACAGTATAGGGCCTATTGCATTGGGCTGAATAGGACAAAGGCCTATACAGCCATGATTTGGGTACAAGAAATGTGTAAGTACTAGGAAGCTACTTTTGATGTAGACAGTGATATGTGCTCGGGTATAAAACGGGTAGGTTTAACTTTAATTGGGTAAATTGTAGAAGTACACTTGTCATGTCAGTGTTGTATTGATTCTCATTAAGATGTTTAGTAAGATCATAGTTACAGCCAATTCTGTAACTATTTCGCAAACCTTTGAAATAATCTTTGGTGGTTTTTGGTTATCCCGTATTTATTTAAATTGTTTTGACTTGAGTGAACGATATATGTAGTAAGATACAGTTAGGCTTACAGTTAGGCTACAACATGTAGACCTTATCACAAATGTGCCTTCAGCGACTAGAAGACCACACAATGACCGTGTGCTAAACTGTCCAAGAGTAGCAAACATGTTCGAAATGCACATATTAATGTTGCTCAATCGCACTTCCAATGTAAGCCGATGTTCGGCCTTCCGTGAATTGCGTTTTGGTGGCATGAGCCGCGGTCGGTTGTGGGGAAAGAACGAGGAAGTAAGATGTGCTCCCATCATCCCTTGCGGCAAATTGAAATAAGAATATAGACTTCTATATGATGTAATGATTATTATCGGTGGTTCCTCTATATATTCTTGCATATAACTTCAGGTTTGTGTTTTTGTATGAAATCCATTCTGAGCTACCGTAAACCACGACGTAGAGATGTATCGTGGCGAAAGTGGTCTGTCCCAAGACCGCTCATCTTCAGTACACTCTTGTTTCTCTTCAGATCGCATAAATCTTTCGCCTTTTACTAAAGATTTCCGTGGAGAGGAACATTATGAGTATTCACCAATTTTTTGATGCCCTGCTTTAATGCGGGGCTTCCTGAATTGTTAAAAGAAAAGTATTCAGAAAGAAAGTTATTTAATTCTTGATCCAACTCTTTAATAAACCTTTAACGTTATGCTGAGGTACAACCTACTTCGAAGCAAGTCTAACATTGATCAAAAACAAAATGCAGACTTCTATCCTATGTATCTACTTCGTTAAGTAACAAGCATGGGTAGTAGTTGTAGATAATGGCGTGTAAAGCAAAGAGGTGGAGCTCATTTCAATCATCAACGTAGGAACAGGCAGTTAGAGCTCCCATCATCCCTTTCGGCATAATGAAATAACGATCATTTGATTAGGGAAGTCACCTTGATGCGACTTTTTGTATACACTCTACGCCTTCTGAGTTACGACTCTATGTTACGTGTTCCAATTCCAGTATGGACAAGAGTAAAACTGTTGGACTAGAGTAAAACCATGACGTAGAGTTGTATAACGGCGAAGCTGGTCTGTCCCAAGACCGCTTTTCCACAGTACACTCTTGTTTCTCTTCAGATCGCATAAATCTTTCGCCTTTTACTAAAGATTTCCGTGGAGAGGAACATTATGAGTATTCACCAATTTTTTGATGCCCTGCTTTAATGCGGGGCTTCCTGAAATGTCGAAAAGAAAGTGGAACTGTATTTTAAACACTAATGATGCATACTAGCACCTATCGGAGATAAGTAACCAGTTCTTACATTGTCCGAAAACACAGTCTCAGAATCAGAAACCTTTACGTCCTTTGTCTTGTTGGCCCATTCTACCTCAAATAACAAGTGCAGAGAATAGATAGTAGTTGTAGATTGTGGGGTGTAAAGCGTAGAGGTGGAGTTACTGTAAATCATGAATGGAGGAACAGCCAGTTAGAGCTCCCATCATCCCTTTCGGCATAATCGAATAAAGCTCATTTCATTAAAGAAATCAAGTGCTGCGTATTTTAGGATACACTTTACGTCTTCTAAGCTACGACTCTATCTGACGTGTTCCAGTTCCAAGGAGCGTAAAGTGTCAAGAGTAAAACAATGGAACAAGAGTTAAACCGTGACGCAGAGATATATGCCGGCCAATCTGGTCAGTCCTCCGACGGGAATCCTGCAGTACACTCTTGTTTCTCTTCAGATCGCATAAATCTTTCGCCTTTTACTAAAGATTTCCGTGGAGAGGAACAATATGAGTATTCATGAATTTTTTGATGCCCTGCTTTAATGCGGGGCTTTCTAAGCTGTTCAAATTAAGTGAGAATTTAACAAATACTATCGCTAGTTATACTAGTGTAAGGCTTCTCTTAAATAAGTTATTGTGGCTTTTATTTGAATAAGTGCAGTATATTCATGACAGGGAACATCGTAACGAATACCACTCACGAATAACGGACTTTATCGACTTTGCCCCTGCTCATTAATCAACGAGTGTATAACATATTGTTGTATGTAAAGTACAGAGGTGGGGCTGCTGTACGCGCTGCTTCAGTGCGGGGCTTTCTAGAACATGAAATTACAAAGACATATCGGAACACAGAAGGTTTAATACTTGAATTCTGTAGTTTCCTATGTCCAGGTAAACAACAACGTTTGAACTATCAACACTGTGTAAACATATCTGAAGTAAATATTACGATATAGGCCAAATACAATTGTGTGGGATATTTGGATAATATAAAAGTCACCTCGTCTGTATATAACGATTATTTGACATCATGTTTGTATTTTGAAAGTTTTGCAAGATGTAAAGAATTATTTGTATTTTGTGTCTATAATACATGTGTAATTGTGACGCGAATTATCCACGTATTTTGTGCAAAATTGTAAAATCGATGACAACGATTGATCGATCCAGTATTTTAGCTTCTGTAATGCCTCTTTGTATTATAAATATTAACGAAATACATTTCAAATGTCCTCTTTGGGAAAATGTATTCTCCGATTGATATTTTCCTATTTTTTTTAAGTTATTATTAGGTGTGCCTATGCGTTTCTCGAAAATATAGCAAATAGGTTTGGGAAAACTGAATAGAGAACTATTGCTTTTAAATGAAATGCCGTTTATAATAAAATATAACTTTCAAGATTTTAACAAACGCAGTAGACTCAGTAAGACTCTCTACGTCTCTCTCTCTCTCTCTCTCTCTCTCTCTCTCTCTCTCTCTCTCTCTCTCTCTCTCTCTCTCACACACACACACACACACACACACACACACACACACACACGCGCGCGCACACACATGCACTTCGTTTCTCTTAACTCCTCCCGGTAAAAAACGTGACACACATCGGTTGTGTGACAGGTCACGTGACAGTCTGAGCGTTGATCCGGAAGGTGGGGGAGCTGCTGTTACTGAGACTAGTCCAGCTTGCCTGCATTCCTCCTCTCCCCAAAGCCTGCCCGAGAGAAAGAAGGGGGAGAGAAAACACAAATGATTATTCAAAGGCGTATTGGATTTATGTAGCCTACTATTGAAGGGGCCTCGTCTCTAGGAAAGAAGGTCGAGACTATGCCTCTTAAATGGTCCCATCTGGCCTATACCTTCGGACTTCTAATGTTGAAAATGCGTTATTTATAACAACGGAGTCTTGCGTCTATGTTCCTGTATAGGTCAGCCAACGAAACCCTTTTTTGGACCAGCCTTTCGTCTTCCCAGAGCGAATATCTTCCTTTTTTTAATGAGGATTGCAAGATGGCTGATGACAGCTACCCTTAACAAGGACAGGATAGCGACGTCCCCTTTAAGATTAGAAGGGTATATTTTTTATATTTATATCAATTGTGTGTATTAATGAATTGCTAGGATGAACAATTACGCCATAGGTTAGTAATTACGCAAATGGATGAATATATAGTGGTTATTTATGTGTGCTTCGTAGAAAACGGCGAGGTGACGTCTGAGATAATTGCACGATCTAATCAAGCTAAGGAAGTGAATGTTAAGGTTGTAGGCCAAGGGCTACCTTAACAATGTCTGAAATGTAGAAGAAGAAACGACCAACGTAGAAAGGGGCACCATATAATCTTTCGGTCGATAGATATTTGATAGATGTGTTGGTGAAAACCAAAGGCTCGCGACAGGAGCCAACATTCCAGTGGATTCTAAAACCCTTTGTTTTGTGCGCGTGAACTCGAATCGGCTATGAAACGATTAACTATGCAGTACATATCATTTCAATTGCGCCCCGTATATGTTTTTTACCCAAGCGAGAGTAAACGCGCGTTATTGTCGACCGAAAACGGACTATTGTAAGAAAAGCCGAGGCCTTGTGTAGCGATATGCGAGCCTCGCTTGTGCCACATAGCAGGCGTTATTATTCATCAAATAGAATAGTCCGTTTTATGTCGCTATTGTGTCAAAGTCCTCTGCAACGTAACGCGATGTGGAGGGGCACGAGATAAGCCTCACGTGTATTTCATCTGGACAATAGTATGTTATGTATAACACGTGACTAACTAAATGCCTTGACGTTTAGGTTTTGTTTTATTGTAATTCTGACGATTCAGACTCCCCAAATTGTCGTATTTACTATTCACTGATAATAACCATTAACTTGCATGGTGATTATTTAAAACATATTAATAACGTTGGGATACTGATAGTCTTCAGTTCCATATATATCTTATATCTTATATATTTGTTTTGACCGTGTGGATAGAACGCAATGGTAAATAGTGTTTTGGTTTTGTTCCGTGTGTGAATCTATCTGATAATCAATCAAAACCAAACGAAGAATTCAGGAAAGCTAATTTGAACCCTAAAGCGAAGATCCGACAGAGATCAGGTGTTTTTGCTCGGTAGAGATCATTTCATAAGTTATCGATGTGGTAATCTATAGACATTACAACGTCACGTGGTGGTACGCTTTGCCTTGTTTCAAGACATTATTTTTTTTTTTTAGATGACAACAATGTCATAGCTGCTTCCTGTATGCTAACACAGAGAAGCTCAAACGAAAGCATAGGCCCCGTGTCTGTGTTTTAGAAAGAAAAGCACCCTTTACTGTAAATCTGCATCACCCTCATCAGAGTGTGGTAATCACAAAGCTGTAGTCATCGTTGCCTGAGGCCTTCTGCTTTTATAGAATTTGCCTTCACGTTCCAGCAATAAGCAGATCATCTGTCAGGGAGATTTATCTCACCAATAGTATATTTTTAAAAATCTGTGGACCCACGTTGTCACAGGAACCAGAATAAAAGAACTGATCTTTAGAATCACAGAAATTCCTTCTTTTATTTTTTTTTTTTTACTCTTACCGTTCAGTGTCAAGAAACGTCAAGAGTTCCAGAATCCTAATTTTCTATATCACATTCATATCGACGACACAAAAGACTATCCCCAGCCCCACGCCGAGGCTCAGAAGGAGGCGACAGAACCCAGTGTATGCCTGCACACACCTCCGCGATGGCGTCTGACATGGCTGAGACGTGGAGGAACTGTTTCGAGGAGGAGCTGATATGCCCCATCTGCCTGCACGTCTTCTCAGACCCCATCCAGCTGCCCTGCAAGCACAACTTCTGCCGGGGCTGCATCAGCGAGGCTTGGGCCAAGGACTCCCTGCTGGCCCGCTGCCCTGAGTGCAACCACGCGTACTCCCAGAAGCCCAGCCTGGAGAAGAACCACAAGCTGTCCAACATCGTGGAGAAGTACAACGCGCTGAGCGTGGAGAAGCCCGCCGCGCCGCCGCTGCAGTGCATCCTGTGTCGCCGCGGACCCCCGCTCCCCGCCATCAAGGTGTGCCTGCGCTGCAACGCCCCCTGCTGCCAGTCCCACGTTCAGACCCACCTGCAGCAGCCCTGCTCGGCGCTGGGCCACCTGCTGGTGGAGGCCGAGGCCGTGCGGTCCTGGACCTGCCCCCAGCACGACGAGTACCGGCTGTACCACTGTGAGGCGGAGCAGACCGCCGTGTGCCAGTACTGCTGCTTCGCCCGCTGCCACCCCAGCCACGGGCACGCCGTCACCGACGTGGAGCTGCGGCGCAATGACATACGGGTGAGGGACGCACGACACACACACGCAGACGTTGGCGTAGGCTCACACAGCTAGACACATCACTACAGCTGGCCTGACAAACCTGGAGTCGTCTACTCACACAAACGCATATGCACACAGTTTTTGAAACACCAACGTGATCACACGCACCGTGCCATTCTATATGGGGATCTGGTCTACATCACGTTGTAGGATTTAATTCTTTGAGATATAATCTCAATCTGTATGCGGTGAACCTAGTAGTTAAGGGGGGGGGGGGGGGGGGGGGGGGGTTGCTGATTGTTAATCAAGGATGCAATTGGGTCAACGACACCAAATACCCTATGTTTGATTGAGTCATCTCGGTAGAACCCCACAGGTCGGTTCAGCGGCAAACGTTCTCGTCTCCCTATGTATTCATCTACATTTTGATTAAGAAAGCAACCACGACAAAGCATCTGTTTGAAAGCCATTTGATAGTGCACAGATCTACTGCATGCTAAACTACTAATGAAATTCACATGCGGCACATAGATCTGTATGCCAAACTACATTAAGCTTCCCTCTGGCAATTCCATCACAGTAATTTGTTTCTTATAAACCCCAATCACCCAATTTGAGAAAGTATTACAATTTGAGTGTATTTTTTCACAGCCTCCATGTCTATCTTTTTAAGTCAGTGCATTTTTCATTTGTGATCCATTCTAAAGCCATTCTCATCTTGCGGAATGACAAACAATACGGCTGGGGAGGGAACAATGAGAGGCTCTCAGGCTGCCTTATCTCCCCAGCACAGGTGCATCCTAGCCTGGGATCGCCGGCCGTGAGAGGGGGAAGGGGGGGGAGGGGGGGGGGGGGGTGCTGGTGGTGGTGTTGGGGGTGTGGGAGGGGGATATGGAGTAGGGCTTCTTCAGAGAGAGAGGGGGGCGGGGGTGAATTAAAATTACAGCGATTTGTCACTCTATTAAGCTTTACCATTGGCTGTTGTCATCAATTCTCTTCTGGCTTTCGGCCTCACATCCTGTAGTGGGGGCGGACACAAAGGTCAGTTCCACAGCTGTGTCGCTTTTCTCTATTTTCCAGATGTGGGAGTGTAGGGTGGTATGGGGTTCAGGTTATGGTCAGTGGGAGCTGAGAAGGCCGTGGTTGTGAGTCACATTGTACAGCACCCAGAGTTGAGTGTTGGCAGTAGTGAGTAGGTTGGTTTTTTCCTTCACCGCTCTGACTCAGACTTCGTATAATTTTAAAGTCTACTCGTGTCGGGGGGCTGAGAAACAGCCACAGGTTAAGACTTCAATGTATGGCCCTGGTATCAACCAATCCCCCGCATCGGTTGCACTTCCTGCGTTATCGCGACAGCCTCCTGTGGTCGGCCTGGTTGTTGTCTTCCTGGTTCTGTCAGCCTCGTCTCAGCCTCTCCCCCACCCTGCTCTGCATGTGAGCTTTCAAGGGGACAATGGGACCCCCCCCCACCCCCCCACAACACACCCAGATCACCCACCTTCCGGCTCTTCACCTTCAGAAGCGCCACCCCTTTGACCCCAATCAACCACCCTCCCCACTGCTGCGTTCACCCCGGTAACCCCCCTGAGCCCCCTCAGCCCCCATCTCCCCAGCGTCCCAGCCCCCATCTCCCCAGCGTCCCAGCCCCCATCTCCCCAGCGTCCCAGCCCTCTCCAGGCGACCGTGGACCCCCACAGCGCCACTCTCTGCTCCGCTGAGCCTGAGCTGAACAAAACCGTCACACAGGCGCACACACACACACAGGCGCGCACACACACACACACACACACACACACACACACACACACACACACACACACAGGCGCGCGCACACACACACACACACACACACACACACACACACACACACAGGCGCGCGCACACACACACACACACACACACACACACACACACACACACAGGCGCGCACACACACACACACACACACACACACACACACACACACACACACAGGCGCGCACACACACACACACACACACACACACACACAACCACCCCTTTCTACCTTGTGTTACTCCCTGACCCAGCACCCTCCTCCTATGCTGTTATTAGTGTGAACCTTAATCTATCAATCAGCACAATCAGGTCACAGACACCGTGCTTAGATGAAGCCATTCTGCTAACACTGCTCTGTGTGTGCCTGCCTGTGTGCGTACCTGTGTGTGTGCCTGCCTGTATGCTTGCCTGTGTGCGTGCCTGTGTGTGTGTGTGTGTCTGTGTGTGTGTGTATGTGCGTGCATGCATGTGTTTGTGTGTGTGTGGGACGGTGCAGCTGTGCATGTGGTCTGGGGCTACTGACCTGTAGGTCTCATCGCTGAGAGAACTACCGAGGGAGACATGATCAGACAGAACAGTTCTGTTCCTGACTAATCCCCTAACCCTTACAAACTATGTTGAGGCCTTTTGGATCAGAACTCCTCTGAGTGAACTGTATCTCACCTGAACCTTCCCACTCAGTCTAAGTATAGTTTATTGAGCAAGGGGAATTTACATTTCAAATCCATCATTAAAATACATATAAACTCTGATGGCAAGCCAAATTTAGGTCAGGGAATTCCAGCCCCCTAGCCCCGGCTCAGTGTGAGGCCCAGGGTGGTGGCATTTGTCCTCCCCTCTCTCCCCTCTCCCCTCTCCCCTCTCCCCTCTCCCCTCTCTCCCCTCTCCCCTCTCCTGCTCGCATGGCTGAGACTCTGAGATGCACTAGCTTGGTTGGAGCCAGCGTCCGCTATCTTTGACACTGTCCCAGAAATAACGCAGGTTGTTGTCACAACACTGTCATGACTTACAGGTCCCTCATACACACACACACACACGCGCGCGCGGGGACCCGTGTGTGTGTGTGTGGCTGGGGTGCAGGAGAGCAGCTTTGAGGGTCCACCGAGGGAGAGAAAGGGAAAGAGAAGGAGAGAGAGCAATGCTGGGAGGATCCCAGGTTCTTTATGCTCATTTATATCTAGCTTTACTCCCTCCCTCTTTTAACTTCCCCCTTCCCTTTCACATTATTCCTCACTCACTCATGCCAACACGAAATATCTGTTGGTTGCCATGACGGCGTACCCCTCCCCTCCCCTCACCCCGACTTACGGGGCGTTGGATGGAGACTCAATTCTTTCTTTCTCTTTCTCTTCCGTTCTTTCTCATAGCAAAACCTGCTGAGGCAGCAGGAGCGAGTGGAGGAGAGGGTACAGGACATCGAAGAGCAACTGTGCAAACTCGACTCGGACAAGTGTGTGGTGGAGGTATGTGTGACACACACAACGACACACACGTGCACACAGAACTACACGCACAAACACGGACACAAGCACACACACACAAACAAAATACGGACACACACGCATATGGACACTGTATAAACATTTTAAACACTGCAAAAAATGCTAGATCCTGTTATGTCTGTGCATAACTAAGTGTGTGTGTGTGCGTCCCCTCTCCACTACAGGACCGGGTGTGTGAGCTGAAGGAGGAGGCGCGGGTGCAGTACCAGCGGATGCACCAGCTGCTGGAGGAGGACCTGGGCCGCACTCTGGAGGCTCTGGACCGGGCCCAGTCCCGCTTCCTCCAGGAGAACACGGCCCAGGTGCTGGCCCTGGGGGAGCAGCGGCACGAGGCCCAGAAGCTGCTCAGCTCGGTCCAGACGGCCTTCAACAAGGCGGAGGAGCTGAGCTTCATGAAGAACACCAAGCCAATCAGGATCCTCATGGACAGGTAAGTGTGCGCGTGTTTATGTGTGTACGTGTGCTTGAGAGACTTCCACATCTACATAAGTAATAAGGACGGCACCATGCCGTTAGGTTGGTTTCTGGATGCTAAGTGGGGCTGGGCTTCTCCCTCTGCGTGTGTTTGCAGGTCTCAAGCCTCGGTGGGCAGCGCGCTCCCTCCGTACAAAGTGGGCAGTCTGAACTCTAAGCTGTTCCTCTCGGAGCTCCTGAAGAGAGAGAAGAACTTGAGAAGAACGCTGGAAGGTAAATGCATATTGTCTTCTATTACTAAATCTATTAGGACAATCTTTAAACTCATAGCCATCCTAGAATGGGAAGGCCTCTTCACTTTTCATAAAGGATAAGTACCTTCACTGTTTTGGACCAAAGGGCCTATTCACTGATTGTCTAGCATGATTGTAGCGTGTAGACAGTGGACACCGTTATTTCACAAATTGCTTCGGTATTGAGTTCAGTATCGGCCTTCTTTCTGTAGCCTCTAGCTGGGCTAGAATGGAAGACAAGCAAGCAAGTGTTCAATACTAAGTTCAGGGTGCATTGATGCCTGTCTTGGCATGTTCTCCTGAAAAATATGAACTTGGACGGTCGCTCTCTTCCGGCTCCTTCCTTGTTTTCCCTGCATCCGTGCAGGACTCTGTCTATAGGGGCCAGTAGCCAGCTTAGTTTACGAAACAGTAGCTCCCGTTAGCTGGCTAGCAGTCTATTTGCATCTGTATATAAGCAGCTAGTAAAACATAGTAGCATTTTAAAAACAGTGGGATGTAGGGTTGTCACGATACCAGAATTATGACTTTGATACGATACCTGCCTAAATATCTCGATACCGATACTGAAACGATACCACGGCAAACATGTACAACATCAGGCGCGCAGACCTCCGCCAAGGACGTGTATTGAGTAGTTTGTGTTCAGTCAAACTGAGTGCACTACTGCAGTGTGCAGGCTAATAATCCTGGTTTGAGCTTCATCCCCATGAAGTGCAAGACTTACAGTTCATGTAATTTATGTTTATTTTCATGTTCAATACAATTTTAGTTTATGTGCTTTCTTGTTTGTTTATACATTTAGGTGTGTTTTCGACCATGAATATGTTTTTTATAACATTAATAATTCGATTATTGTAAATAATTAGATCACGGTCATAGTGTTATTAAAGCTTTTACATGGCATGCAGTAATCTGATGTCCTGATATAGTTATCTTTATATATTTACAACCAGATCAATTATTAAATAGCATCATTTTTACTTTGTGGTTTTGACACAAACTCTTCAATCAACTCAATCAATCGTAACGTGCATTACACAACCGAAATGGGTCATTTGACACCATGGTGTAGTTCTGTCCGTCCGCCACGTGTGGCAGTGGAGAGCATAGCTCCAAAATAATGAAGAGTGAATACTCTTCGGCGCATGCGCACATTTGGCAAAGCAGGACATTTAAAATATCCTGTGTTTTGCAGTCAAACGCGTCTTCAAAGTAATATTTTGAAGTATTTTGCTAATAATCAGTTTACCCGCCTGGACTACTTCGGATTATAGCAAGCTACAAACGCAGTCATATCGTTCGGTGTGAAACGTTTTTTTTATAGATATCCTTCACTCTATGTTTGGTGAATGAAATAAGCCGAGCGCTTCATTCAGACGAAGACTACGTGCCGTCAGTTTATAGATTAACTTGCAGAAATGCCTCTGGTTCTCAAATGAAAGCTAGCATGCATATGAGAGAAACAAATAACTGATGACACATGCCCACAATGCCTGCAGGGAGTGGATACAGCAGCGCTATACATCAAAGCAACTTATAGCAATTATACGGCTTAAGACACTCATTCTTAAAGTACCGGTACTAATAAAATGAGGTATTGTACCGTTCTAAATGGCAGGGTATTGTGATACGGTTCCAGTATCGGTATACCGTGCAACACTAGTGGGATGATTACCTGCCTGGAGATAAAGAATACGATTTTTACAGCAATGGCATGTACATGTTTGAGCCATAGTACACACACACACAGAGTACACATATGAAGCCTAGTGTTACTGTATAACAACACATACAGTATACATATCAAGCCTAGTGTTACTGTATAGCAACACATATAGTATACATATCAAGCCTAGTGTTACTGTATAACAACACATACAGTATACATATCAAGCCTAGTGTTACTGTATAACAACACATACAGTATACATATCAAGCCTAGTGTTACTGTATAACAACACATAGTATACATATCAAGCCTAGTGTTACTGTATAACAACACATATAGTATACATATCAAGCCTAGTGTTACTGTATAACAACACATACAGTATACATATCAAGCCTAGTGTTACTGTATAACAACACATATAGTATACATATCAAGCCTAGTGTTACTGTATAACAACACATACAGTATACATATCAAGCCTAGTGTTACTGTATAACAACACATACAGTATACATATCAAGCCTAGTGTTACTGTATAACAACACATACAGTATACATATCAAGCCTAGTGTTACTGTATAACAACACATACAGTATACATATCAAGCCTAGTGTTACTGTATAACAACACATACAGTATACATATCAAGCCTAGTGTTACTGTATAACAACACATACAGTATACATATCAAGCCTAGTGTTACTGTATAACAACACATACAGTATACATATCAAGCCTAGTGTTACTGTATAACAACACATACAGTATACATATATACATACCAAGCCAGCCAAACAATACCAGGGTTTAAAATGCTATGGGCCGGGAAGTTACACAGGTAACAGGTCTTTGTAATGAATATGATATGGTCCGCAGCTGGTTACCATTAAACTACAACTGTCCACAGGATACAGATAAGAGGTGACCGTCTTTAGGCGTCACACATCATACGGAAACCATTTGTAGCAAACATAAATGATGGAGAAAGAAGCCAACAAACTCAATACTGAAGTAATTTGCTCGGTAATGGTGTCCTTTCTCCAGAATCCTGCTAGACAATCTGTGGCTAGGCCCTTGGGTTTTTTCCTAACTGGATTGTTGTTTACTTTTTCAATGGGTTCCCACAGGATTCCTGTTTACATGTGTTTGCTGATTTAGGGGCCTGACAGCAATCCGTCATGCCAGCAGATATCTTATCTCTTTCTTTCCTCTCCTCGCCTCCCATCACCCATCTCTCCCCCAACCCCCAGCTCCCCTCACCCTAGCCTCCACCTTCCTGCAGTCAGTCCCTGCGTATCCCAGCGGCCAGAGCTCCGCTTGTGGGGCAGAGAAACGGAAACACTCCACTGCTTTCCCGGATGGAAACGGGAACACAGGGAAAGCCAACACCGCCGGATTCAAAGACTCCTCCTCCTCGTCCGCCTCTTCCTCCTCTTCGTCACTGAGCAAGCAACCCTACCTGGGCTCCAGCTCTACATCAGGAGAGGGCCAGTCTACCAATCAGCAGCCTCTAGTCCCCTGTGGCCCCTCCCACATCAGTGAGAGCAGCGGAACAGGAAGTGGGAGCAGCTCACTGACCAACCACCATTCTGGCTCTGTGTTTGGCTCCTCCCACTTCCCACCTGGTGGCAGTAGCTCCTCCCATTCCTCCCAGCAGGCCGTGCTTCCGCAGTACGGCAGCCGTAAGATCCTGGTGTGCACAATGGATAACTGCTACTGCTCCGGAGTCCCGTCAGTGTCAGGCCACCGCAGCCATCCTCCGTATCCACGATCAGGCTCCTTTCCCTGGGTCAGTGCCCAGGATTACCCTCCTCCACCGGGCCTTGCCTCTGGGGGTCCATCCATGCAGGGTTTGGCAGTGAGGGACTGGATAGATGCCTCACAGACACACAGACACGCAGACTTCTACGGGCTCTATGGACAGCCCTCTGCAAAGCACTATGTCACCAGTTAACATAGACCCACACCAAGTACGCACGCACACACACACTTAGTAATAGAGGCAAACATACCTTGTTCTATTGACCGGATAGTAAACACGTCACTCAAATAAAGCATTTAGATCTACACACTTGTTTCTGTACACACACACACACACACACACACACACACACACACACACACACACACACACACACACACACACACACACACACACACACACACACACACGTAGCACATGTACACAATTTCGGGGGCAGGGTCTATGAATGATTTGATTTTCTTGTTTGTTCTTTATTTGCCTCTGTCTATGGCTCTCGTAGCGTATTCTACATAAAGTGTCGGTTCTCAACGGCTTACAGCATCCTTCCTGTTAAACTCTAGCTTGACATGACATTTTCAGACACAGCACCACACACTGGTTTGGACACGGACTGGTGGAGCCCTGCGGTGAAGCTTCCTATGAGCAAATAACGAAGCAGAGAGCTGATGAGGGATGCTGCGTAGCGCTGATTCAGCCCCTTTCTGCGTCCGTGACCCAATTCCCTAATATATTGTTCTTCAGAAACCCCCCATTTTCTCTCCTCTCCAGTTGTCCTGGGGTTGATCGCCTTATGTTTTCGTGTTCTGTATTGTCCACGGCCCGTCTATGTTTGATAGATCCTGTAGGAGACTATAAGTAGAGCACACCCATTGTTCCGTTGGCTTTCGTTTGTTTCCCATTGCTGCACTTATGCCCTCCGTTCGGTGAGTTCAGGGATGTACCGCACGGCTCCAACCGCTCTTCCACGTTCCCCCACTGTATGGAACGCCCACAATGCACTTGGTCACACCTTGGTATGCCTGGGTTACTGATGCAAAACCCACAAGAGGACATCGGAGCTGCATCCTAGGGGCTGGTCTACCACTGACTCTGGTCTGGATCCAGTCCCCGTTCCTAGCTCTCACCTTCGCAAGAGAGAGAGGCTCCAATCCCCCAGTCTGGTACAAGGCTTCCTCGTAGGACTTAAGCTCTGTGTCTGAAGGAATCGGTCTCCATTGAGTAGTCATTATAAGATTTTGTGTTATTTGCTACATTCGTAGGTTCCGTCATCTTGTGTCTTGTGACTCTTCGACCAGTAGAGACAGTCGAGGCAAGAGACTCGAGGCTGGACAGACCAAACTAATCGACAAAAGCATCTGGGGTGATTGATGATGCTTTAATTGTACTTGCTGCAGGGCAAAGATGTCACTTCCTCTCAACAAGCACACTAGGTCCTGGCTTCCTGTTTGCAGCTGTAAGCTGATTTTTTTATAAGCACTCAGAAAAATAACGATGGCAAATTGTATGGAGTTTTAAAATAAATGTGCGAAGGGTAGAAGGATTTTTTTCTGGGAACTTTTTCTAAAGAAGGAGACTCCGCTGCTTGAAAGGATGCATCCTAAAACAAAACTGGGTTGTTAACAGTCAGCCAACAGAAAAGTATCTTTTTTGTAAATATTTTGTGAAATGGAAAGAAATTAGACACGTCCTTTGGAGGAGGGTTCCAAATAAATCAACAAATTCAAGTGTGTTTCTCTTTTATTATCTCCGTATACCCCCCCCCCCAGGCTTTTATTGCACCGATACAACTACTAGTGCACAGATACATAGCCACGCCCTCTCGATGTCCCTGTCTTGCCCAGTACGAGTGTGGCCAATGAGAAGGTGTGGGTGGGGGACTGCAGCATGACAGCGCGGCTGAGAGGAAAGGTCTTTGTTTGAGTTCTCATTCCAAGGGTTTCGTTTGCGTGGGTATGGTGACCTCAAGCTGATTAGATTAGCATGTTTTTTTTTTCTGCCACTGTTACAGCTGCTTCTTGAAAAATTAGCAGACCATGGCATACGTTGAAATGTCATCGGGATGTTAAATGTAAATATCAAAACACCAGAATGTTCCATGAGAGTCACATGAAATATCCTCTTGAAGCTGTAGTCTTCAAACTTTCTGTTGTGTAGAGTTGCAAGGGCTGCAGATGTCTTGGCTCTCTCAAGTCTCTCGTCAGTAAGTCTCGGTAAAGAACAGAAACTGTGGTGTCATTGGTTCAGCATGAGTTACAGGAATAGTTTTCTATCACACACACACACCTCTTCGCCCTATAACTCATATACAGTCTCACACAGCTGCTAAACAGCTGCCTGGCCGTCGTGCAAAGAAAGGCAGTATTCCTTTCGCCTACAACTGAATGATTATGCATCACACACATACACTGTCTCATTAAGTCACACACAGAATGGAGAACGCCTTTTTTTATTTCACTGATAAAACAACCACAAAACTTTGTGTTTGGCTTCAAAGGATTCATCAGGCGCCTGTAGATGAAAGGCTGACGGACTCCTGCCAAAGGGATTGTTTGATATTTTTGAACTCATGCGGCCCGTAAAATAATACATTTTTTATTTTTTCATTATCCTCAAAGCATTGCCACTTTTGGCATGTCTCCATGGATTTTCGGAGGCCACCAGATGGAGATAGAGCTTTCGGCCTTTTGGTGGATTGCTGCAAACCATCCTGACAACGACGGTGAGCAGCTATGCAATGTATGAAATAATTTGAGATCAAAGTAGATGTTATGTGATGGAATGCCCTGTCGACAATTAGGTAAATCAAAGGAGACATGGAGTCCGTTGAAAGAATGGACACTGTTTTAAGAATCAAACTAAAATTATTCAGAGCCTTCTTGGGTCTAGTCATGAGATTGTAACATGACTAGGGATTAGTGTAGACAAATTTGAGTATAGATTTGCCACCAATTTGGGATTTATCTACTTTTGAGGCATCATTGATTAGGGAGCATGGAAAACAAATGGTCAAAGACCCATCTTTGATCGTTGGGTTTCAAATTGTCATCAAGACACATAATAACACTGAAATAAACTTTAAGACCAAGGATTGTGTGAAGACCGTAGCATTATAACTGTTTGGCACTGGAGTCCTTAGGCTTTGACTCTCTTATGAGAATAACAATAATTTGAAACATTGGTGTCTCATCATTTTTGCCAGACTTGTAATTTGAGTCCAACCTATATCAAATAGAGGACTTTTTCTGATGGTAGTATTAGGTCCTATATTGTCAGTTGTTGAGCTCTGTCTCTTGCAGAGGCCTCTTCAAACGCTGTGACACGTGTCACAGCAAGCTGATACTTGCCAAGTGCGTCTAGTTTAGCACAAAAAGGCCAATAACTGAGAAAACCCTAAACCCAAATCGCCATGCTCAATGTAGAGACCAGGAAGAAATGACAAAGTTCCACACTTTAAGCTATTTTTTATTGTTTTGAAAAGAAACATTCATTTCTGGAAACATCTTTCTCCTTGTCTTTACATTTTTTATCCCTGTACCTTCGATCCTTTGCGGATAACATTCAGGAATTTCCAAAGGAAATGACCAAGAATGATTTCCATTAACAACAAAAAGAGAGAGAACTGCACAAAGTTATCAAAGTTATGCATTATTACTTGCGTAAATCTGTTAAAAATCTGCCACATTAGATATGTCAACATTAAAGCCTACAAACCCAGCTGCGTGAACGTATATTCTACAACATGTGCATAACTTTACAAATGAAAGCAGGGCCGAGTTATTTACAATTGATCGTCACAAAAAGTTTAGTGTCTCTTAATCATTTATCTTAAATTCTATATAGGAACATGTATCAACCTTTTACAGGGGAAATTCAACCTAGTAAAAAGCATTTCTTGCTCTTAAAATCCCACACACACACAAGAGTAGATGTTTAGGTTTTGTATGCATCCTACATGATCATAAATAAAGAATTACAAAAATATACCTCACTTCAAGCAGAGCCATTGCAAGAAAAGCAAACAGACATGGAATGGTATAAAAAGACAGAGCCATCTTTAAGTGGAGAGACACTTATCAATTAGCCCCAAGAGATACATCAACAAAAAGGGGAAAGAAGTTGCTTCTCAGAGTGTAACCTTTTCAATTCAAAACGTTGCCATTTCAGTGAGCAATGCAACAATTCCTGAAATGTTGGGGTTCCTTTGAAGAGTGAATGAAATAAATGGGAATGGCTCGGATTCAGCTGGTAAGAGCAGTGTTTTTTTCTTAAAATAAAGAAACCTAAACACTTTTTTAGTTTAGGGACAAACAAAGCTGCTCTGAGGTTAATTAGTGTAAGTAAAACAAAGAGATGCAGGGTGGTTTAATCCTCTTCAAGTCCATGTTGGAATATAGTCGTGTGCGTGGATGTGTGTGTACATTCAAAGCAACATATCAGGAGGGTGCAGGTTGTGTGTGTGTGTGTGTGTGTGTGTGTGTGTGTATGCATTTCCCTTCCAGTCCTGCTCAGTAGAAAACAGAGCTACTTCTTCTTAGCATTGACGCTCTTGCAGACCCAGTTCATTCCTTCCTAAAAATGAAAGTAGAGAAGAGAGGCGAGTTGTCATGGAGCAAATGGTTACACTGGCTGTGTTCACCTAGCGGCCATCTTGCTTCTACACCGTAGCTGGGTGTGGGGTCAGTTCCCACCCAGCGACAGTGTAGAATCAAGATGGCCACTAGGTGAACACAGCTAATGGAGAGACTAAAAGGGCACATTTCGATGAGTCTGCGTGGTCAGACGCAGGAGGACTCACCTGAATCCCCTCCCCTGTGAGGGCCGAGCAGGACTGGATCTGCCACACGCGGTCCCGGATGGTGTGGAGGTTGAGGCCCTCTGCGATCTCGGACGCCGGGGCAGCGGTCAGCAGGTCCTGCTTGTTGGCGAAGATCAGCACCGGAACGCCATTCAGCTTCTCCTCATCCAGCAGCTCGGCCAGCTCCTGTACAACACGCACAACAAAACACACATTTGTGTTAGGAAGAGCCTCTTCGTATTGCCTTAACAGAACCAGATTTATAGAGTATTGCTGGAAGGTAGTAAGCAATATTAGTAGGATAAATAACAGTTTAAATACCTGCCCCGTTTCCTCAAATCGTTTTCTGTCAGCACTGTCGATGACATAAATCTGAAACACAATGGCGGGTTTCTCAAACATGGTAGCCTGGCATGTGTAGGCATGTAATAAACACAGGGCCCGTATCTTAGAAAAAGATTTAAAAAAAAACACATAGTCCAGAATGTACTCACTAGGACATCAGTGTTCTCAAAGTAGTTTCTCCAGTACGGTCTGATCTTCCTCTGGCCTCCGATGTCCCAAACGTTCAGCTTAAAGCCTTGAGACTGCACACTCTTTATGTTGAAACCCTGAATCGTTTCACATAACAAAGAGCTTGTTTCCCATGTCCAGAAGATCCACACAAACAAAACTATGAGGCAAGTGTTGATTATTAGTACTTACATTGGCATGCCTTCTAGTTCCCAATTGCCAAAAACGAGATTATGAATGTTTTTATACCTGTGTGGGTGTGATGTGGCTGATGTCCTCGGACGCTAGCTGCTTGAGCAGGGTTGTCTTCCCTCCGTTATCCAGACCCAGTAAGAGGATCCGAACCTCCTGGTCTGGCGAGCTCTTCAGTTTGCGCAAAATCGACAGCAATCCCTGCAACGATGCCATCGGAGGGAATACATCAGTAAGCTGAGCCGAATCCACCATGAGATAGTACTTGCCATCGGACAGGGGTATGCATTGTGGTTGTAATATGCCATATAGTGACTGTGGAGCGGTATCCCTTCCACCACCACCACCACAGGCCAATGTCCATCCTTTCCTAGTTTTAAGGATGCGCTACCACACTTAAATTCAAAAGTACAGACAAGTAGGCTTACAACAGTGGATCTTCTGTCTGACTGGTTAACTTATAAAGTATATGCTAGTGTGATATTGGAGATCAAGTGGGGGTAGCTGGTACACAACAGATCGGGACTTGCATAGCTTGTCCGCTAACGGGCTAGGCTAATCTCCCGTGATAAATGAACGGAGCAACAGGAGCGTTTGCAGTAAAAAAAAAAAAAATCTTTATTTATCCAAAAGACGCCGTGCCGAGGAAGCCCAGATTGACCAAGCGAATACAACTTGTTCTTATTATTGTCAAGTCGGCACACACCGGAGTGCTTATTTCAAAGGGAATATCCCATTATTACAATAAATGAAACTCACCATCTTGTTGCCTTATCTCCCCAAGACGCTGCCGAGGGTTACTAGGGGTGATGACGTACCACGCTTACGACGCCGCTCGGCTGCGTCGTCCACCGGGTTACTTCCTTTACCTCGGACGCAAATGTGTTGGATGTTTTGGTGGTTTGTCGGTTTAAATACATATATTGTCTGAATGCATTTGTATTACTGTTAACATTTGATAAGCTTTTAGTAATTATGTAGATGTCGTCATTCCTCCACCTACGTGTATATGTTAAAAAAATAGTACGTTAATGCTTGTCTTATTGTCGGGCATCCATAATTATTACATACGGATTTTGTTATCTGCACTTGACTGTAAACTGGATGAACTACGTCGATGTTCGACCGGGAACTGCCCCGATTTGTGATTGGAGGATAGTTCGCCACGTGCGCATCTCGTTACAACGCTGCAAGACCAATAGATTGTTTAACAGGTTGTTTAGTATCACGTTTAAGAGGACTCTGGGAGGTATGTAGACTCTTTTTGGAGTTACAGATTATACTGCAGTTCATTTTACCACGGTTACATACAACTGTAATGTCGATTCTATGTGGCTAACACATCCCAGTCATCTGAGTAACGTTAGCAGTTGCATCACCCTATGTGGTCCGACTGACCAACGTTAGCCTACACATCTACAAGAGGAACATAGCGCAGACTTGAGTTATGAAGACAGTATATTCGATCAAACTTTTTGCAGGCTTTGTTAAAGTTAGGTTAATGTTTTGCAGGCTCAGTCAGGGCTATAGCTGTGCAGCATTCTGCAGTACATGTTGTCAGGAAGCAAATCCTCCCAGTAAAATAGTTTTTAAGATGAACTTCGCTTGCACCAAGACTTGCATATGTAGTTTGTCAAGCAGAGGGAGAGGCTACATTATGCTAGCCCTGGCATGTGACCCACATTTTATAACTATGGTTTTTCGTATTGCAGTCTCTAGCATATAGTGTACGTCGTTTTCTTTCGTACGAGTAAACAACAGCTCTCATGTGGTTGTAGTCGGCCTTCTAAGAAGGACACAGCAGTTTCTACCAGCTGGTTGCTGCAAACCTTGACCCTCATCTGAAAACAAACCGCTCCAGCCGCAGCCGGTCTGATTCCCGTAGGTTCGAATCGGCTATCCTCAGGACAGGGGTGCCCGTGCCCCCCCATTGGAAAATCTCATATATAATCCTGCAATCATTGTAATGTTTAAATTGTGCTTTTTCACAACAGTTTTCCTCTAGGGGAGAATTCCCCCTGATCCCCTACATATTTTCTGCAGGTGCCACTCATTCTCTCCTGACAGTCTGTCCTTTCGGCCGATGTGTTGTTTTGTTGATTGCCCCTGTGGTTTGATACAGGACTAGCTACTATGTTACAATCATGGTTACAATGTGTTGATGCGGTCCCTTGACACTTTACACCTGGATTGTAACAAAAATAATTGAAGCCTTGAAACTATGGAACTACTTTTTGGTAGATGGCTGTTGTTGGTCAATGATTTCTAGTGTATATCCCCTCAAGAGCAGTGGTTGTGAAGGGACAAACTTGGCCGTGTTTACTCTGGCAGAGGTTATTAGACCGTGTTTATGTCTTGGAGGCTTTAGGACACTGAGCTAGAGTTCAATTTGACCATTGAAACATCGCACTATGTTCTCCAGGTGTCAACTGAAGCAGTTGGGAAGCCAATTTCAAGACGGCCGTGACGTTTCATACAAGTTGGAAGTTGGAGCTTGCGGTGGTGAAGAGAACAGTACCGTCATGTCTGGGGGCTCATTTGACATTGACGCGCCACGATGGGACCAAACCACATTCATGGGGCGACTTAAGCACTTTTTTAACATTACGGATTTCACAACGGCGCTTTTGCCAGATTCGCGCCTGGACGAGGCCAAAGCATTGGTAGAGAGCTGCAGGTAATGTTCACTAATCGTACTTTGTGCCCACAATATTGGGATAATGTAGATGCCATGCAGTATTGTGTTGCGTTTCTGTGGCCTGCAAAAGCGGTGTTGGTAATGGTCTTGCCATACACTTATATATTGTCTGTGCTGCCATTTTATTTATGTCAGCTAAGGTTGATAAAATAAAAATAGTTTTGCAACATGTTGATTTTGCTTGTGAAATACATCCAAGTGTGTATGAACTTGAATATCTGGCATTTGATTCCCATCCTGATTCCTGTAGGGCGGGCTCGGTTCCCCCAGGAACCTCAGAGGAGCAGCTCCACTATGCCAAGAAGCTGTACGACTCAGCCTTCCACCCGGATACGGGGGACCGCATGAACCTCATCGGTCGAATGTCCTTCCAGGTCCCCGGGGGCATGGCTATCACCGGCTGCATGCTGCAGTTTTACAGGTTAAAACGCACACACACACACAGCACGCACACACAGCGGAGACATTGTTGTCGTATTTGGCATTCTTGTCGTGTTTGGCGTTGTCCTCCTAACTCTCTGTGTCTTCACCTTCCCGTGTCTCCCACCCAGGACGGTTCCTGCCGTGGTGTTCTGGCAGTGGGTGAATCAGTCCTTCAATGCCCTGGTGAACTACACCAACCGCAACGCCGCATCGCCCATCACACCCAAGTGAGAACCAAGCAGGGGAGACATGGTGGACAATGCACATGATCATCGGACGCGGTTCCAAGCAATGCTTGTGATTCTGTACATAGTAATGCAAATGTCACTGATCGCCGTGAGTATGTTATATCACAATATTATATTAGGAGAGAACAAACCGTGGTTATAAAGCTAGTGTTCTGGAATCCTGACTAGCTCGGTGCATGTAGGCTTCGGGCTTGTTGGTTTCTGCGCCTGTGACTGGGTAAGTCCACAACTAGGAAGCAATAGTTGAAGCCTTAAATCTGCATCTCCTTCATTTCGACCAGAACGAGGTCACAAACAATCATGCTGGAGGTTTGAGTGTCTGCGATGCCGTGTTTGTCTGTGCTCTCATGCACATATTTCCACAGCCTGCACATGCATGGGCTTAAGGATTAGGAAAATGTTTTCCTTGTTAATTAGACAGTCAATTATTTACAGGACTATGGGAAGGGAAAACAACTAAGTATTGCCTTAAGCTGATTATAATTTGTTCTGTCACATGTGGTCTGGCTCCACATTAATCTATTTATCACGCTTTAATTGTTTTTTTCATGTTCATGTTTTTATTCCAGGCAGATCGGAGTAGCCTATTTAACTGCAACCACCACAGCCTTGGCTACTGCTGTAGGACTCAACCTCTACACAAAGGTACGAAGCCTCCCAGTCCACTTCACACTCCACCTGAACATTGTGTGCAGTGTGCACAGGTCCTAAGATAACAAAACATTCCCAACCATCACTAACGTTCCCAATCAGTGGGGAGGAATGAGCGTCTTGCCCAACCGGACAGGATGATTTGCGTTGTCAAACTCTGGGATCTAATGGGTACCAGACCAGCGGGTCCTCTTCTCAAGTCTCTGACCTGCTGATGCTGTTGTCTTGCAGAAAGCCCCGCCTCTCGTGGCCCGCTGGGTCCCATTCGCAGCTGTGGCCTCGGCTAACTGCGTCAACATCCCCATGATGAGGCAACAGTGAGTCAGCCAGTTCTGGTACCCAGAGTGTTGACGGAGCCGGATTGGAGTAATTTATATGGTTCAGTTTTATTGAAGGTTATTGAAATGTCGATGTTGGCAGAGGAGTTAGTCCTCTGTTAGAGGAGTTATCTTGGAAGGGTATATAAAAAAAAAATAAAGAATTTAAGCTATTCATGCCTTCATTTGCCAATAAGTCTCAGGTGATCACTATATTATTATTTTGTAAATGTTTTATCTTATGTATGTTTATCTTTTATCTTTTTATTTGTCTCTTCTCTCAGGGAGATCCTGAATGGCATTGCAGTCACAGATGAGAACGGCAACAAGCTTGGTCACTCTAAGGTAGGTCTTTCAGGTTTGGTTTGTATTTATTTTCAAATGGGAGAGTCTAGGTCTTGTAACTGCCAGCTAATGCCCCATGCACCTGCGTAGGGGATCACTGGTTAAACTATTAGGACATTGGCTTATGTAAAGCTTTAGCGGTGTACCTGCTAAGAAGAACGCATATGTCGCAGGAGATCACAAGTTCAGATCTAGCCAAAGCTTTATATATATATATTTTTTTGTTCTAAAAACTATTTCATTCGATTTGAGGATTAAACCACAGGTTGTACTGTTATTGGAAAATAAAAAGGGGTGGTGATGATGATGATGGAGGAACTGAAGGCCCTGTTGTTGCGCTGTGTAGCCTCTGCTTAACAAGAATGTAAAGGTAGAGTGTAAATGAAGCACACGTTGCTTTATGAGCTAACCCTTTTGTTTTACTCTGTAGAAAGCAGCAGTTAAGGGCATTTCTCAAGTGGTCCTTTCACGGATTACAATGGCAGCGCCTGGCATGAGTATGAACTTTGTTTGAGTCTTTTTGCATCCTTATGTGCATATCTATCATTGATTAGTTGGTTTGCATTGTATATGTTTTGGTCTTATGTTACCGTTTGTCCCCATCTTAGTCATTCTTCCCATCATCATGCAAAGGCTAGAAAAGTATAAGTTCATGCAGGTAAGAACCTCACTGCCACGTCTCATCAAATGTACACCAATAGATGTATGTATTTATATTTATATATATATATATATCAATTTTATTTTCTTGTTTTATAGAAAATTACATTTCTTCATGGGCCAATCCAAGTGATGCTGGTGGGCGTGTTGTAAGTAGGACAGAAGTGGAAGTTATTATTTTTTTGTAATGTGTTTGAATAAGGCGGTCTAGACTGATCCAAGTGGTTTGTTTGTCCCCTCCAGTCTGGTGTTCATGGTACCGGCCGCCTGCTCCCTGTTCCCCCAGAATTGGTAAGTAGCCTGTTACACGTGTTAAACATATCATGATCCATTGGCCATTGCCTTATCATTAGTCATCACTGATTGCAGGTTGGAGGATATTATCTCTAACTGGTTTCTTTACCCTCCCAGCTCCATGGCGGTGTCTAAACTGGAGCCGGAGTTGAGAGACTCCATCAGGGGGCGCTATGGCGAGAGTGTACAGCACGTCTACTTCAACAAGGGCCTTTGAAGAGGAAACTATTGCTGTGTATTTGATATTTGATGCCAAACCAGGACAGTGACGATGCTGTTGTACAGACGATGTGCTTAGTAGTGTTGGTAGTGGTTACAAATGGCTTATACCTCTCTCTTTCTCTTTCTCTCGTCTATTTGGGGTACATTGTGATTTCATCTTTCCTTTTTGGTAGTCCTGTTCAGCTGACGTGACTTACTTTGGACCAACCGTTTTGTCAATTCCCTTGTCGATATTCAAAATACGTGGTACGTCGTTAGCCCTGACGATTAACCAAATGGTCACACCTCAGGAACAACACACTAGTTTGCTGGAACAATTCACGTTAAAGAAGGATGAAACTGGACCGTGTGTGTGTGTGTGTGTGTGTGTGTGTGTGTGTGTGTGTGTGTGTGTGTGTGTGTGTGTGTGTGTGTGTGTGTGTGTGTGTGTGTGTGTGTGTGTGTGTGTGTGTGTGTTCCACCGCTTACAATGCGAGTAACAGTGATTATTAATGTCCCTTAAATTCTGTGCGTCTTTCGTGGTAGGTGTGATGCTGCCATGCATTACGTTTTGACAGATTTTACTGTGAATTCTACCATTTTTATGCATGGGTTTATGGTTTTAAGTCAGCCTGTTCAAACATAAATTGCCAAATCTAAAAAAGATTGTATTGTTTATTGTGGACTTGATATGCTTTGATAACATGTTTAGAAATCTTTCTTGGTCTTATTCATGCAAGTAGGCTGCCCTCCATAGAAGAAGACAGAGTTGCAACTTCGGACGCAAACTATAAAATAATGTAAAGCAGAATGAGAATATATATATATATATATATATATATATATATATATATATATATATATATATATATATATATATATATATATATATATATATAACAATACCACCTGCCTATCCTAACTTTGATGGTGAAAATGTGTTAGATTGTATAATAAAACCAGAAGAAAATATGCAGCATAGAAGTCAGTCTTTAAAATCCACTGGCTTTGCCTGCTGCTTGAACAATAGCGCGAGCGCCCACAGCTGGACATATTGTGCGGAGGGGCGGAGTCGGGAGGGCAGCTTTATAAAAACGCCTTGATCCCCTAACAAGAGCAGTCCTGCTAGATAGGCTGGGAACGATATACGTGCGAACGTTGACAACAGGCTGCGGTACCTTGCACTGTTTATGTTCCTGTTATCACAGTATTCAAACTAGCTTAAGCATTTAGCCAATCCATTAGCGGAGATCGTGAGCACAGCTGATAGTGTTGACATTGGTAGGTCTTTTTGGAACACGGCTCTCATTGGATCTTGCTACAACGTTCTGCGCCATACATAGTAACAAAGAGACCGCACAAAAAAAATGTCGTTTTCAATGAAAGGCTTCATTTGCACCCTTGCTGTGTTGATCCTGTGGCGGGCAGAGGAGCTAACAGAAGCTTGCAGCTGTGCCCCCGTGCATCCGCAACAGGCGTTCTGCAACGCGGATGTAGGTAAGTAACGCTACCCTAGTGCGCAGCAGCATTAACTTGTTTACCCAGTCGCTGTTGCGTTAACCCGTGTGACTTGATATTTTTCGGCATTTTGTAATTTATGTATTCATCACTCACTATTCCGCCAATCACTGGTTTGGTTTGGTTAGGAAGGGTGTTGCTGCACAAGGCCATATGTCCCATAACAGTTTGGGGAGTCATTGCATGGCAAAAAATGGCACAATCATAAACTCATGTCATTCGTGTTGATCCTTGGATTACCTACATGTTGCACTTTAACCGTTTAATATTCATAAAAAAATGTAAATAAAAATATATTGACCGTTCTCTCTGATTTGACACTGATTATCAACTGCGCGCGCCGCGCACACATTTGCGCACATTTGCGCACATTTGCGCATACAACTCTTATCCCAAGCTCCGTTTGTGGCCCCTTGGAACACCGTTGAAACGAGACCGTTTTTGTTGTCGTTTTTTCACAAAACTGATAACATTCTTGGATATCATGTATTAGATGGGTAAGTCGGCCCTAGACCGGTGTCTTTAACTGGTTATCCTATTGTTGTGAGTACACAATGCAACACGGGCCTCTTTAAAGGGAACTATGCATGTTTACCAAGGTCCTTTGGTGTTTATTGAAGACTGGACGCGTTTCCAGTAGCCCTCAGGACAACGTGGCAGAGACAGCCTGCACGATACTATTGGGAGGGGGGGGGGGGGGGAGTGACAAGAGAAGGACACAAAGAGGAGAATCAATCTGCGTATTGAGAGGAATGTAATGACAACTCTTTAACCACGGAGTCAAGCCTCCAGCTCCCTGCCTTTCCATCGCTTCTTCCTCCCAAGTCCCTCTCTTCTCTCGATCTTTCCTTTGAGGAGTGGTGCAGGACAGGAATTGTAGGAATGTTGCTGGGGTTTTCCAGACTTTTCCCCAGGACACACACACACACACACACACACACACACACACACACACACACACACACACACACACACACACACACACACACACACACACACACACACACACACACACAGTGGGGACTTTAAATAAGCAACATCAAAGTTGCTGAACTGGTAGTTCACATGTACACAGATAACACACAAGCACCCACCCATCGCTTGGGCAGTATTCAGAGAGCTTGAATTGGCTCTCATATGAACGTGGATGGTTTAAAGCCATCTGGCGGCACACGTATCACATCTGGCCAGGGCATGCTCTGGAGGAAATGGCACAGTAAAAAGATCACTGCTGTCTCAAATATGCACAGTATTCATGAAGAAAATGATTCCAAGTAATCATTCTCTTTCAGGGACACTCCTTAGTTTAGGGCCCTAATACCTTCCATCACACACTCTTCACATAACCAGACTTATGATGCATTTCATGCACACCCACAAACAGGTTAAAAATAACGTTCCTGTTCTTTAATGACCAATGTCCTATGTTCTGACGTGACTCAGTCTTGGTGCTGGCAAGTCTAGAGTGCATGATGTGTCAGAGAGGTTTGTGTGCTTTAGTCAACACTTTGAGACAGAACTGTGGTTATTTTAAACCCATTGCCTAGTCCTCTGTGGCCTGGCCTTGTCAGCGCTATATGTAAACCCCAGTCAACTAGGAGGAGGAAGACCTAGGTCATGCAACAAAGATATGAAAGGTCAATACAAAGGCGAAGGTGATGAAAACCTACTTTGTGGGTGTGTCTGCTGCCTAACACGAATACCAATGAACCCTGACGCCATTGACAAACGTATGTATTAGTCATGAGTGTGCGGAAGGATGCATGTTGTGGTGTTCCAGCAATGAGGGAAGTGCCTCACATGTTTGTTCTCCCAATCCGCTGCCCGCAAAGGGGAACTTCCCTGGTTGCCCTGCCAGGCCAGACTGTCCTTAGTTCTGTTTCCATGTCGGAGCAGAATAAGGAGGTGTCTGCTAGAAACACCACCAGAAACGTGATGGCGCCCTTTATATCCTGACCCATTTTGAAGACACAATGGGTCTTTTTCACCCGGTTAGCTCCGTACCACGTTGCATTGTTCACCCATTCAAGAAAATATGAACATTTTGCCTCCAAATCAAATCAATGCGACTTGCTCAACAGGACCTCGTGCATGTTCATACAGACCATGTCACATTACAGACTCACAGTTTACGCCATCTGTAAGCCAATCAGGTGACCACAAACTGCGTACCATACTTACGTGTTGAGTTATAAAACCATCAGAACTTCTTGACGTGAGGACACTTGTGATTGGTGGGTTCAGCCACCCTCAAAGCAAAGTAATAAAAACATGTCAACATTTAAAAAAAGAAGACCAGCTCACAGCAAGGGGGCAGGACTCTGATAACCACACAGGGGCGGGTGAGTATGATGGAAAACATTGCACGGCGCTACTTGTGCACATGTTCAAGCCATTAAACATGGCACGGGGGGGGGGGGGGGGGGGGGGGTTATAATGTGGTCAGCTTGTGGTTATGCCAATCTTCCACTCCGCAGATCTCCTAGTAGTAGCCTAGTTATAGGCCGTGTTTGTTGTTCTTTGAACTTGCCATTGTGCATCATGTGGTCAGCAGCTTCCATCATACAAAAACAAGGGTTTGGGCGACAAAGGAGTCGTCTGTCCTTGTGTTGCTGGGGCAACGCCAAGGAGTAAACCCCCCCGCAATGCGCACGGCGAGGTAAACAAGGGTCATCTTCCGTAATGGCAGCGTGCAGAGCCCTCTGCCTCGGTACTGCGTCCTGTTCCTGGTTCTCTGCTCATTAGCTGGAGGCTCAGAATGAGGTCAGGAAGTGAGAGTGGAAAAACTGAATGGAATGCAGCGAAGGGAGCGAACAGCAGCAGCCAGGTATACTGAGGTTAGCTGCGTTGTCGTGGCAATTTCTTTATGAGATATTGCGTCTAGGACAGATGAGACTTCTAAATGCAAAAAAAAAAGCACACAATAGTTGAAGACAATTTTACCTATTTTAATGTATGCATACACTAGTCTCTCTAGCAGAGTGAGCCCCGAACACAGCTTCACAGAGTCCTTTAACACAGTTTCACCCCCTCCCCAGAAGGCTGTTGTCCTTACATGAAAGGGAACATGCTCTATTGTCTTTAAGGGAAGGGGGGTACAGTTTCACCCCCTCTCTGTAAGGCAGTTTCTCCTTACCTCAAAGGTGGGAGATATTTACCTCCTGCGTTCTCGCCAAGCAGGTATCTTTATGAGGGGTCACTGCTTTCTGGTGACCAGTTTACGTCAGGCAAGAGGTTAACAACAAAGGCTAGATAACACTAGTTAACAGATGGGATGGCTAGATAACACTAGTTAACAGATGGGATGGCTAGATAACACTAGTTAACAGATGGGATGGCTAGATAACACTAGTTAACAGATGGGATGGCTAGATAACACTAGTTAACAGATGGGATGGCTAGATAACACTAGTTAACAGATGGGATGGCTAGATAACACTAGTTAACAGATGGGATGGCTAGATAACACTAGTTAACAGATGGGATGGCTAGATAACACTAGTTAACAGATGGGATGGCTAGATAACACTAGTTAACAGATGGGATGGCTAGATAACACTAGTTAACAGATGGGATGGCTAGAGAATACAACAAATAGAAAACTAAGCTTGAATGATTAAAACCAACCAACCTATGAACTTTCCAGTACAACGTGGACCCTGGCTGCTGCTGCATATTTACAACAACAAAAAAGTGGACGTTTAGGGATCGAGCAGCACTTGTGTCCTGCATGCGTGGCCTTACCGAAGAACCGCCAGCACAAGCTAACCGGGAGGCTGTTTTGGTGGTTATCAGGCCCTGTGCGGTGACATGTGCAGGAAGGCACACGACATTGGAAGAGGTGGTGGTGTGGGGTGCTGTGGTCGAGGGGTGCAAACGAGCAGCGTTGTGAGACATTGTTAGCTTGATGAGCTGTGAGCGCCGCCATATTTGTGTTTGCTCCAAGCTATTAGGCCGCCCAGTGGGTGTGAGAGCCACAGCAGTGCACCCTGTGCGTTCATGGATACGTGTGCTCTCCAGGTCAAGTGAAACTACATTTACACAGATTTCTATGGAATTCAACAATACCAAAGCATCATTCATCGCAATCCAATTTCTTTTGCTAGATCTTCTTTTTAGAGCATTTTTCTTAGGATTTTAGTCCAACGTGGTACTGTATTTTTTTTTTATGTGCAAGACCAGTTTAGTATTTAGTATGATCCGTATATGGTGATGCTTGCCATTGAGACATCCTTTTTCCTCTGTTTGGGGACGGTTATTCCCAGAGGTTAAATCTATAATATGTATGTGTTGGTATGAAACTAAATACAGCTATATAATCCTTCTATTAAAACGGGTCTTGTTGTCCATTTGCAGTTTCCCTATAGAGTCGAGCCAAAGAGGAGTTCAAAGCCTTAGACGGCAGTTTGATTCTTGTTAATGTGAATTGGACAATTTTACTTATACTTTAATATGGCTCTGATCAAACATGGTCACTAGCCAGACTTTATAGGCCTTCATGTGGTTTAAGACTTTTAATAGCGCCAACTAAATGTTCTGTCACTGAAGTCTTTTTTGTAGTAGGGTGGCAGAGTTTATGCGGTCTTACGCTCATCCATTTCCCTTTTTCACATCTGTCTTTCTGACTTTATTATGTGTGTGTGTGTGTGTTTGCGTGTACACGTGTCTAGTCTGGGATAACAAGCACATGGTCTGTTTGTTCCGGTCCTGGCAGTGATCCGGGCCAAGGTGGTGGGAGAACAGGAGCTGGACGCTGGCAACGACATCTATGGAAACCCCATCAAACGAATCCAGTACGACATCAAGCAGATCAAGGTCAGAAGAACTGCTCTCATTTGGGGGCGGGGGAAACGCGTATGTGATGGCAGGGTTCTTTAGTGCCGCAATACGTCTCGTATCATTAAGTGGACTCACATCTCCAGAAACGTCGATGTAATCTTAGTAGAAACTTTACCGTCCTACAGGGAGCTCTTTACGGTATTCACTTATAGTTGATATACATGGATGTTCTGTTCAGCCGCTTTCATATATAACAGAACCCCAATGTTTTACCCATAGGGTCAACTCACACTCATGATAAAATCGCAAAATCAAAAGTATCAAAAGTATCGCAAAATGAACATAATCGTGAAGTCCCTGCCGATTCCGTCCCTTTTTATTTATTGGAATGCCCCAGAAATATTTCAACCCAGATGACATGACTCTGACCTGCAACACTGGTGCTGCTTTTGTGGTTAGATGTTCAAAGGGCCTAGCCAGGACATTGAAGCTGTTCTCACCGCGCCGGTGTCTGCTGTCTGCGGCGTTACCCTGGATACCAGCGGAAAGAAGGAGTACCTGATCTCAGGTCAGTGTTTATTGTACAATCCCTTCAATGTACTACTTGCACGTCATTAAAGGGTGGGTAAACCCCAAAATAACTTTTTCAGTTGAAAACCACTCTGTTTGGGTTTCACGAACTGTTGGGTTAATGTTTTCGTGTAATTTTGGACAAATGTATAAAGTTGAGTTAAACCGTGGTAATTCTCTTAAAAACATGTGTGGTCTGCTACTTATGGCTGAAAACACTTTTCCAAAGTGGTAGTTGGCCCAGAACTACACCTGGGAGTCAAACCTCACCCTTAACCACTAGACTCTCCATTGTTGTCGTTGAATTACAATAACGGTTAGATTGTTGTCTTTTGAATAAACATATTTCCGGAGCAAACCTCCCAAACTTGAAACCAAAATTATCACAAGGGAAAGCGAGGCACAAACGAAGATGCGGACAAAAGCGATGCATTTAAAAACATCTCAAAATGAAGGACAGACAGGCAGGTGGGGGTGTAGACTGGTGGGCAGACGGAAGGTCTCTAGACGGGACATTTGGCGAGTTGGAGGATCCGCTGTTTATGTTATTATAGGTAATGATATGCCGCTAACTAAGCCCTCTGGAGACGGGGAGTGAATGTGTACGTTCCCCTAGAGAGAGGATGTGTACGTTCCCCTAGAGAGAGGATGTGTACGTTCCCCTAGAGAGAGGATGTGTACGTTCCTCTAGAGAGAGGATGTGTAGGTTCGTCTAGAGAGAGGATGTGTACGTTCCTCTAGAGAGAGGATGTGTACGTGAGGGGTTGCCCTAACTGCTGCTAATGGATATTTCGCAACTAAATGACATTTGGAAAGACCATTAAGTGCATACCACGATACGACTCTCTTGTAGCACACTGGGCATTCCAAGAAGCTGAATAAATAGATGCTATTCCTTCAGCGACGAAGGTATATATTGTTAACAAATATCAGAATCAGAGTTGTTTTTATTACATCTTAACGTACAAGTACGCAAGAGTAAAATTCTTAGGCTTGGATCCTCAACAGTCACATAGCAGCATCAATACAAGATCAATAACAATATAAGTAATAATAAATAATAATAAGTAGCAACATCAATACAACAATGTGTTCAAGTGGTACCAGCCACGGTGTTAGTGCAAAAAATAAATAAATAAAATGCTGTGCAAAATACAGAATATAATGCAGATAATCAAATAATGGGTTGTTGTAGTGTGCGTGGGGTTGGTTTGGGGGTAATGGATTTTTCCAGGAGCCTGGCTGCTTGGGGGAAAACACTGTTGGTCATCCTCTGGGTTTTGGCCCCGAGGCTTCGGTACCGCTTCCCCGACGGCAGTAGTAAATAAAGAGGGAACCTCAGTGAGTTCAGTTAACAGGATCTAATCCAGAGCTTTGCTCCTCTCTTTACCTGACCATACTCCATGCACTCGTCTGTGTGTGTTGGCTTGTGTCATGTGAGACTAGAAGCACTCACAGATTCAATGGTGGACACATAAACACACATAGACATGAATAAAGAGACCTAGCAGGACGAGGGGGGGCGGGGGGGGGGGGAGAAGAAAAGTGCACAGGAGCATGATCTCATGGGTGCTCTGGTTTCCTCATCGCGAGGCAGCACTCACCCCTAATTACAGAGTTGTAAGAGAGAGGAACTGCTGAAGCCAGCATTTCCTCTCTCTGGGAACCACGGCTTTTTGTTGATGATTTAGGATGTTGGAGCCGTAGGAGAGCGAAGAAAAAACAACCACAAGAGCCAGTCTAGAAGTCGGGAGCATTGCAACAGAAAAACAACGGTTCTACCGTTTTTGCCGTGCTGCTGCCTGTTGGCGGCTCTCTAACCCTAACCCTATCTGTTGGCAGCGAGGCGCAGGAAGGGTTCCAGGAAGGGATCAAGTGACCTTTTGTAGACTGGCGGGAGATAAGACTTCCAACATGTTGAGGGTTGCTCTGCAGACAGGGAGTGCTGGTTGAGTAATGCAGTAGGTGAGGGGAGGGTGCAGCGCCAGCAGATCTCTGAATGGATCTGGAATCTGTCTGACTATCTCTTGACTGGTGCCACGTCCCTCCAACCGGTATGCTAGCCTTCACCACAAGCAGGTACAACGAAATAGTTGCCTTTTAAGAGTTGACAAACGCAGAAGTGTATGGAGAGCACTAAATGCCGGTTTTGCAACTGTGGTAGCTTGCCATCTGGTTCGGCTTAAGACCAGGTGATATTTCCTTAGTTTTTAGTTATCTTTTAAGAAATGATGACAGAAGAAAACACAAAGCCTTTCCAATAACCCACGTGTCACCTGTGCTCAATCTGTTTGAGCTTTACCAAGATTATATATAATGTTTTATATTTAAGGACTATTTGTCCTTCATTGTAGGAGATAAAATGAGGTTGTTTCCCTTGACGTCATGTCTGTCCTTATCTAACCAGACGGCGTGTTTCAATCTGAGCTATTCTGCCTCCAGAACCCTTGGGATACCATGGAGTAATCTTTGGGAGTTTCGTATCATCTGTGTTTTCATGGTTTTATCTTTTATACCCATCTGTCTGGCTCCTGTGCAGGCAAGGCAGAGAGTGGTGGACGCATGCACGTGACCCTGTGTGACTACATCATGCTGTGGGACAACATGAGTCCCACCCAGAAGAAGAGCCTGACTCAGCGCTACCAGATGGGCTGCGAGTGCAAGGTAGGTGGAAAATCTGCAGAGAAAAGTGTGCACTGCAGACATGACGGTGCACAAATGATGCCATGGCTTGAGGAACAAGTTTAAAGTAGGAATGTCGGATGGCTCCTAATCATCACCAAATTAATTAACCAATATCTATTCGTTGGATCATAATGTTCTAGCCGAAAGTGCCAATATAGATGAAACCACAAATATAAACACTGTATTTTTTTACAAAACAAGCTTTACCGCCAAGTCTGGTGATGTTGAACGAAGTAACCATCGACTTGACCTGATGCGTTCATGACAAGCGGTGATGAACGCATCAGAACCAAACCACAACACCACTTGTAGATTGGTTGCCATTAGATGTCTCCTCCCCAGGTTAAGCACATGGCATTGCATGCATCCGTTATGTTGTTACCAGTAACCTGCTGATTAAGCATGATGTGACACACATGTCCTAGCTTGATAAAATTGAGTTGAAAGGGCATTTATAGGGGAGGTTTGGTTGTCCTTTAAGTGTGTGTGTGTGTGTGTGTGTGTGTGTGTGTGTGTGTGTGTGTGTGTGTGTGTGTGTGTGTGTGTGTGTGTGTGTGTGTGTGTGTGTGTGTGTGTGTGTGTGTGTGTGTGTGTGTGTGTGTGTGTGTGTGTGTGTGTGTGTGTGTAGATTGTGCGCTGCCCCACGCTACCCTGTGAGATCTCCGCTCCTGAGGAGTGTCTGTGGACGGACCTGATCATCGAGAAGCAGGTGTACGGTCGCCAGGCCAACCACTACGCCTGCGTCAAGCGGGCCGACAGCTCCTGCTCCTGGTACCGGGGCATCGCCCCCCCCAAGAAGGAGTTCCTGGATACCGAGGACCCCTAGTCACATGACCTGTCCGTCTGCCCACTGCACCACCTGAATTTAAACAAAAAAAAACTAAGAAAAAAAGAAGAGTGTATATATGTGTTAATGATTCCATCAGAAATGTTAAGGTGAACCCGTTAAGGATAAAAGTGGCAGTGATTTTTATAAAGGCAACCTAAAAGTGTTGATGAGTTGTCTGTCTGAGAACAATTTCTGGCATCTAGTTTCCTTTGTATATGTGGATCCTAGTCATTTTTGTCAACATTATGAGTGTAGAAATCGCTATCCAATGAGTTTTAGAAGAACCAAGATCCCCTTGTTCAACACAACTCTCTGAAGTTTAGACGAGGGAATTTGAGGTTATTCTCAGACATGGCAACACACAAAAATGGCGTCATGAGTCATAGACTGGTCAAGCGATGTTGTAATTCCTTCTGAGGCTGGCGTCAGGAGGATTTTAATTCTTAGAGACAGAGCACTTTCTGCCCCACGAAGCTCTTAGCTTTGCTCTCATCCCCCCCCCCCCCCCCCCCATATCAATATCTGAGCTAAGGATGATTATTTGTGATTTGTTGTGTATTTACTTTAATTACCTCATTCTCCAGTTTATTCCAAAGCCAAATTCCAAGTTGCCTTTTTTTATGATTGTCCTCCATCTTGCTTGTCAAGTCCAAATCGTATCAACTGCTTCTCACATATCTGTGTTTTAAGAACCTGTTTGGCCGAACTGAACACTACCACACTACATAAGTGTGACCGTGTGCAAGAGGTGAAACATGTTGCATAGGTCCTCCTGTCAAAAATAAGGAACACTAGCATTTAGTTAATAATAGAGTTCCTCATTCGGTCAAAGTAGGACTAGGAAGCTAAACGGTGAGACAGTCCTGAACAGCGATAGGTCTCACTAGGCCGGTCTGCACCAGAATCCACCTCTCTACATCTTATAATGCACATTGATCCTTACCGTCCTGTATCTTCCTACACATTAATATTTCTCTCCAGCACCCGCCGTCCCATCTTTATTATGTATCTGTACAGTACCTATGCATATACTTTTATTAGTTGATCATTAATATCTGCTGCGTTAGAACTATAATTGCACTTTGTTTGAGGATGGGTTCCAGTGATGACGAAGCCTGTACACTTGCAGGCCATTTTTGTTATTCCTGAGATGGACCTCAGGTGCAACTTTTGACCCATAACTACCCATTTATTGCTAGCTTGTTCTATTATGTTTGTCATGAGAAGACGAAGAAGACAAAGGTACCAGCAGTTAGAAGGCTCTGATATATAAGGGATCGTTTCGCTGGACTGGTGTGTGAAAGTGGGATGCAAAAAGGAGAGTCGAGATGTTATTCAATGTCTTTGTATTATCAGTAAACTCCGTAAAAGCCAACTGCAATTTTTTTTGAAAGATTTGCCGACCTATTCTTATGGGCCGGTTTGAATATGTCGGAACATGCCAAACGTTGGCACACGGCTTAAACGCTTGTTTTATCCTGTTTCTTCGACTTAATGATACAAGCTTCATAGCAGCTCTAGAAAGCAAGTTAGCCAATTCAAGTTTACAGTGCTGTTTTATACACCAAGCTACATAAACCATGAGTACGATGGAGTATTAGGGGCATAATTTAAAACAAAAAAAACATGTAAACTTCTAATTTTCTATTCCTTCAGTGTTGTGTCAGGATGTGTGTATCGAGCTGTCGTTGAGACTGCAGGAGATCTTGCGCTGGAGAAACGTGAGAGCAGGAGCGCTACGTCAGAGTACATCCGAGAAAGTGGAGAAGGTCAAAAAAGTTGGATAACTTGTGTCAGTAGCGGACTGTGCATGTGTTTTGTGCTTTGTGTTAGTCCAGGCGAAGGACATAAATATTCAGTATTATCAAATAAAAACCAAACGTTTGAAAGAAGATGGGTCCCGTCTGGTTTAATGTCTTTGGTGACTGGAGTTTGTCCCCCAAGAGATGAGAACGGATAACTTGAATGTTTGACCTGATGGGTCCAGTCCTACTGTAAAGAAGAATGCAAGTGAGCACTTTAGTAGAAACATACTATTTTTCACAAAGAGCTTTAACTCTCTGACCACATAAGATAATTGATACATATTATGCAACCAGGAACAAACATTCTCCAAAATACCTATTCAATATTTTTTATAACAAACATTAAATCTTGAGTAAGGGCATCATTATTTTTTGGCAAAACCGTCTTCCAAGAGTCGACCATTCATCAGTTAAGTAAATACTGCAAATACAGTTATCAGTTTGTTTTATCATCACAACCATAAGTTCACTATACCCTTTGGATGACGGTCATACACAACATTGTTTATGTGTGACATGGTTGTAGTGGACTGGGCATATCCAGAGGTTCTGTGTTGGTTGAGTGGGGCAGACCAACCACCAACACCGCACTTTAATTTGTTTTGAAATCTGCTAATGACATAATATTTGACAATGTTGTTGCTCTTTTTCCAAGACCATATGACTAAGCTTCAAATAGTCATTGACATTGAAACTTTAAAAATTGAAAAATTGTACATGGTGCTATTGCTGCCCCCTAGCGGTAGTAGCATATTCTTTATACTCGTGGTAATGGTTCTACAATGGTTCTACAAAATGGTACTACAATGGGTCAATTTGTGGTCAAAACAAACAGCGAGTGAGAGGTCTTGTGTTGCTTGCTGTCCCGAAGAATAATCACTTTCTCTCTTTCTGATTTGCAGTACAGCCTGTACTGATCTATAGAGTATTTCCAGGGGGAAGATATTTGAAATAGGTATATTATGAATGCGGCCTGATTTGTGTCACCAACAATCTAATCCAATAATTCTCGAGAGTCATTGAGATCAAGGCCAAACTGAATGAGGCCAGAGCACTGGAGAGGAGAGGAGAGGAGAGGAGAGGAGAGGAGAGGAGAGGAGAGGAGAGGAGAGGAGAGGAGAGGAGAGGAGAGGAGAGGAGAGGAGAGGAGCAGAGTGTAATAGATAGACATGGGGCGGGGAGGAGAGGAGAGGCAAGGCGGGGTTGAGAATGGATCAGGGATATTCATAGATTCTGACTGAGTTAGGATATGTGTGGGTGTGTTTGTTTGTTTGTTTGTGTGGATGTTTGTGTGGATGAATTATTGTTCTCAATCAGATCAACAGACTGTGGGGAAATCAAGTAGTATATTAAGTCACCAAAAGGCTAATAAGACAGCAACATTTGAGCGAGTGAGTGAGTGAGTGAGTGAGTGAGTGAGTGAGTGAGCAAGCAAACAGCCAAACAAGTAGATATTTGATTCATATTCATAGATGGTGACAATGGCACCAATGATGGTGCGCACATTTCTGAATACATATGTGAATGCTCACCATCTCTATGACTATGACTAAACTTGGCTCTGATATATCTATGTGCGCATTTGTGTGTGGCGCATGAAACCGGAGAATACAAGTGGGCATGTGCATGTGTGTGCATGTGGCATTTGTAAGCACTTCTAAGAATACATCAACAACTGTTAAAGCTGTGTGTGTGTGTGTGTGTGTGTGTGTGTTTGTGTGTGTGTGTGTGTATGCATGCGTGCGTGCGTGCGTGCGTGCGTGCATGCATGTGGGCACATATAATAACTTTCCAACAGATCCCGAAAATATAATGTTTTCACATTTGTGAGTAAGCTAAGTGGAAGAGAGGTTGTGTAGCAGGGCCAAACAACTTATGAGTGAGAGTGAGTGAGGAGGGGGATGAGAGCAAGATAGAGAGAGAGAGGGAGGGAGAGAGAGAGAGGGCAGGAGGGAGGGAGGGAGAGATAGAGAGAGAGACGGAGGGAGTGAGTGAGAGAGAGAGGGAAAGAGGGCGGGAGGGAGAGATAGAGAGAGAGACGGAGGGAGGGAGAAAGAGAGAGAGAGAGAGGGAGGGAGGGAGGGAGTGAGTGAGAGAGAGAGGAGAGGGAGGGAGAAGAGAGAGAGAGAGGAGAGAGAGAGAAGGAGTGAGAGACAGAGTAAGGGAACAGTACTTGTTTAAGAATCAGTTGGAGCTGGGTTGGGAAGGGGAGGGTAGACGACTCAAACACGACGCCCGCCCTAGTGAAGCCGGGGACGACCGTCGAGTCTGGAGTGCGGGGGGCCGTAGGGTGGATCGTGCTCGGGTTCAGTGTGGAAAGTCGAGCCCAGCGGCACGCAAACGCTCATGATGGGGACCGTCAGCGAACTCTGCGCCTCCACGTTCCAGGCTCTCCTCTGTCCCCCCGTTCAACCTGCAGCCCCTCCGGTACCTGCACCAGCTACAGGTGAGCGCTCAACTACACACTCAACCATCCACTCTCAGCGATGCCTCTCCCTACTGAGTTAGATGTAGACCGATGAAAGGTAGGGCAGATGATGGATGCACATTGTAAACCAAAAGATCTCAGAGAGTGGCGTGGTTTTGTTTTGCATTTATTGATATACTGGTTGTGTGTCTGATGTTTTATCAGTTTCATGCTGGCACTTGACTTTCGTTTTGAAAAGCTTTCCTGTCTTGATTGATTCACTTAATAGGCCATGACGTTCATACTTGTAGTGCTTATGGACTGAAGAAATAAATAAATGAATGACAAACACAACAAGAGATGGAGGAGAGATTATGCTCTGTTGCCGTGGTGATTTCTGTGTAATTTAGCAAGACAGAAGGTTCTGTAATGTCTGCAGCATGCACATGTACTCGTGCACACTCGTGCACACTCTTGAACAATCGTGTATATGTGCAACTGGGAGGTAGCGCGAGTGCCATTGACCATGCTGTGCCTTGACATTTCTTTTAAGTGTGTGAGTGTGTGTGTATATATGTGTGTATGTGTGTATGTGTTTGTTTGTGTGTGTGTGTGTGTATTTATGTGTGTTTCTGTGTGTATGTGTGTATGTATCTGTGTGTATGTGTGTGTGTGTGTGTGTGTCTGTGGGTGTGTGTATATGTGTGTGTGTATGTGTGTATGTGTGTGTGTGTGTGTGTATGTGTGTGTATATGTGTGTGTGTGTGTATCTGTGTATGTATCTGTGTGTTTGTGTGTGTGTGTATCTGTCTGTACGTATCTGTGTGTGTGCGTGTGTGTGTGTATCTGTCTGTATGTATCTGTGTGTGTGCGTGTGTGTGTGTATGTGTGTGTGATGGTGGGCTTTATTTGAGAAAATGACGCATACTGATCATCTAGCTACTCAGGGTCCTCTTCGCTAAGTGGGTGCTGTGGTGACATAATCCTGATCACTGCCCACAGTGGCACGTCCTGCTGTTACACTTGGCAGGTGCAAACAAGATGATATGTCCATCATGCTTAAAAAACGTTAAGGCATATTTTCAAACATTAAGAACACTCAGGGGCCCAGACTGAGCTTTTTTTGAGGGCTTGTGTGCGACGTGGATATCATTTGACATGGCTTTCATTTGTTTATCGTATTCTTTTTGTGGCTTTCTCTGGCGAAAGATTTGACAAAGTCACAGAGGATTCATTGAAGATGTTATAAAAAGCAACTCTTCTTTATGCATGTCTCTGCCTCCTAACCCTGTCCCATCCATCTCAGGACATACACACACACACACACACACACACACACACACGCACGCACACACACACACACACACACACACACACACACACACACACACATACACACATCCTGTTTTTGTGTGTGTTCCAATTTGGCATAAAGCACTGATTCAGGCGCACAGCTGCAATCACTTCGCTCTCTCTAGTACCGTTCTATCTGCCCATCACTTCCCTCTGCTTTCAAACTTTACCGTTTTTCCCACATTTTGGTCAATAAATCTATCACAGGGAAAGTAAGTCTAATTTATTTGGAGTTTATTGTCTATTCTTGAATATGTCCTGAGATGCTTGTATCATTTCGTGGACCCCTTTCATCGTTGTATTCATGTATTCAGAATAGAGCAAAGGGGTCGTGGTGTCTGGTCGGATGTAATTTGTCCTGTGCTAAAGTGTAACCTAATTGGCTACTGCCTTTGAAGTCCCGCCCACACCAGTCTGCCGCATGCCGGTGTAGTTAATTCCTTCCAGGCACTTGCCAGTGTTTAAACCGATAAAAAGCGAGCTTCATTTTGCAAATGCACTGTAAAAGGGGACGTTCTCCTATTTAAGTCACTGCCAAGTTAGGTTTCTAGTTACTGAGCGTTTCTGAACGATATAGATATGGTGCTGAAGTCGGAAGACGGAGTTGGTAAGTTGCTCGGAGCCTAACGTTAGTTGGGTTTAATTGTGTCCTAGGCTGTTAGCACGGCAGCTAGGCCGACCCTCTGGCTAGACAACACGCCAGCCCTCACGTAGAAGAACGGCCCGCGAGCACGGGCTAGCGCGGGCTTCTGTTGTTGTGGCCTCTTTCTTTTCCCTCATCCATTTCCGCTTCGTTAGCGATTTAACCTCGAATGAACAGGATATGTAAGTCTTTGTTAGACAGAACGTTACCTTCTGTTGGTTTAACGCTTCCCATGTGTGTGTCTAGGAATGTGTGTGTTCAGGGATTTGACGTTAAGGGAATGGAGTTGAAAGGATTGTGATGTTGGTGCCACTGGGTTTGAAGGGAGGTGAGGGTTCAAGTCGGGGCAGCCAGAATCGGTTCTCTGCGTGGGTTGACCACGTCCTTCTGTGTGGTCAACCCGCAGAACGCTGATGGACTGGGATCCTTTCATGTGCTTTGCTGTAACCAAGTGAGCCAGGACCGATATAATCAAATATATTCACTAATGTAAGCATACAATGTTGAACAAATTCGGGGCCAATTGTAGTGTTAACAAACGTTCTTTAAACGAAAGACCACTTTTATGCCTTTCATCGATGTTTTCCATAGTGTTTGACCCACACCAGAAAGAGGCGTAAGAAGATTGGAACGATGTTTGTGTGTTACATGATAACAGGATGCATGATTACAGGATACATGATTATGTTGGCCCTTGTGATGGTACTACTGATGGCAATAGTACTGAATGGCCAAATCTAACTATTCATCAGACCAGTCTATGCTCAAACCAACCAACCAACATAAACAAGTATTGAAAAGAAAATACTCATTCAGATATGTTCAGGGAGATTGCAACCTGTGATTTATAAAATGGCACGTCCACCAACATTGTTCATCTTATTTCGTTTTATTTTGCCTCTTGAACGCTGTGCTTGTCCCTTAGCCCTGAATCATGACACCCCGAGGCTGGATGTGTTTGCCAGTCACCAGGGATCCCTCCAAAGCCACATGATTGGGCCTATTACATTCTGTTCAAGGCTTTTAATGTGTGTCCCAAAGCTAGCAAACATTTGCATGGACAAATGCTGCGTTGTCCATGCAAATGTTTTCACTCACAGCGGCAGAACATAAATCACTTCTTCATCCTCCTCCTCGACCCACCCGAGAAGTTTAGAATAAAGCCATCAGCTCTTGGGTCTTGAATTAGCCGCTTATCATCGTAATGAGAAGGCTTGCAGATCAACAGACGCATATTTGGTTGTGTTTCTGGACCTGTAATCACGCTAGTGGTTTTGTTCGCGTGTGGGCTAATCTTGTGATGCTCTTGGAGAGGGAAAATAAGCGATGCCCAAGTGACCCAAAAACAGTGGGCGGTTGCTAAGGCTGTGCTCACTCACTCGGTAGTGGTATAAGCTGACGACAGTCTTAATGTACATTGGTTATCCTGAAAACAGTGAAAGAGTGTAGTCTCTGCACTGCTGGTGGCTAGCTCCACGCGATGCTGCACTTAATGGAGCCTATGATTTTAAAGTTAAATTTGCCTCAATTGTTTGGAAAGCATTGTTAAAGTGGTCATCTCGAAGGTCTCCGTTTCGTTCTCGTTGGCGCCATCTAGGGTAACCTTTATAATACTGCCCTATACGCAATCCCCATTGTGTCAACTCATTCAGTGATTGTGACTTAACGGCCATTTAGAGATTCCAGATGGCCACTAAGTAAATATTGACATGGAGAACCTAGTCAGTGAAGTAGAATCAAACCATAGTGGACTTCAAAATGTAAGTCTGAAACAGACAAAATGATGGAGCATATGACAATTGACCCCCAGTCATAGCAACACAGTCCACAGTCAGTTCTCAGCATCACACATCGTCATAGCAACGTAGCTAATGTTAACCTTGTTGTCCTGAAGACAGGAATTTGGACAGGACTATGCAACAAAGGGCACTACGGGAAAATGAAAGCCAATAAGGAAAATAACCTTTAGTAGCACTTTAGTGGGTTGGTTACTGGAAGCACATTTTTGATTCTCACTCAAAGTGCTGAAAACGGAAAAAAAACAACTACAGTACACTATTAACCCTATATTCTATGAAAGATTGCTACTACCTGGAATAGCACCTTCTTTATTACTAATTGGTCATTATTATGTTATTAGGTTATAAGTATACCCTGGTAAATAAAGAGGCAATAATATGATTAAATATGCTTATAAATAGTAAATATTACTTATAGTGATACACCCCTTGCATTAGGACAAGGGGTGTAAATGTAGACGGATGGCTGTTCTGTGTTTACCATAGAGCTACACACACTGATAATGGAAGGAAGATGATACCATGGTTTTCAGGGGAGTTTTGTCTGGATGGCGCGTACACAAGGGGGTAGTCTGTATGACGTGTAAGGCAGGAGGAGTCGACGGGAACAGAGGGAAAGGGTTGGAGGCGCCACACACACACACACACACACACACACACACACACACACACACACACACACACACACACACACACACACACACACACACACACACACACACACACACACACACACACACACACACACACACACACACACACACACACACACACACACACACCCATCAGTTGGGCAGAGGTCTTCCTCTCGCTCTCATCTCACTCTCTCCATCCCATACAGACAAACTCGTCTGCTGTAACTGCAGGCCGGCCATACTTCTCCTTCCCTCTTGGCTCTGTGGCGGAGTGAGTGTTGGGAGGATTAAGGCTGGGTTGGGCGGTCCTGGAGGGAGGGGGACCAGCAGGCAGAGCTCAGCATTGGGTGGATGGAGGGGCAGGGCTCCATCACACCGGACCCGATCCATGCCAGGACCGTTCACAGCCCTAAGCCGCCTACTCAGAGTTGTCTGGAACGAGATGGACCTGTGGAATATTGACAGATTGGATACACAATACTGGCGTTTGAGATAGATTTGGAGCAACATTTTTTTAAAATATTTAATTTACAGTTTGGATTATCTGCCTTCGGATTCTCTTAAAAGATGTACAAATACCATCGAGGTTATTGCTGATAGAAATATGCAACTCTGAGATTTCAAAATTTCACTGGTATGACTTCAAAGTAATGTCATCATGACTGCACTCACCCTTCTGCGTGGGTGTGCTATTGCGTGTGCATGTGTGTGTGTCTGTCCTCTTTTTTTGACGCTCTAAGGACCACGCAGCCGAACAGCTGATAAAATAACCCACTCGTTGTTTGGTTGTTTGCCCTGGCCTTTGCACCGCTGTTTCGTTCACCGTTCCCGTCCGTGTGATTTCCTAACGGCTGTCACGTGTGCAGAGGATGGGGACAGCAGCAGTAGGTGGGGGGTGAGAGGTACAAGGGAAGGTTAAAAAGACAAGTTTGCGTCCGTTTGTACGGACCAGCTGTTCTTCAGTGTCACGGCCATGACAAAGTGTCCCGTGTCTTGCCAACACACACAAACCCACACACACTCTGGGTGACCTGTGGACTAGGTAGCCAAGCTGGGACGGGAGTCGCGTAAGTAACGTGTGTGTGTGTGTGTGTGTGTGTGTGTGTGTGTGTGTGTGTGTGTGTGTGTGTGTGTGTGTGTGTGTGTGTGTGTGTGTGTGTGTGTGTGTGTGTGTGTGTGTGTGTGTGTGTGTGTGTGTGTGTGTGTGTGTGTGTGTGTGTGTGTGTGTGTCCACAATATGGAGTTATTCTTGTCTCCGGCTTTAAAATGGGAGCAGCTCCAGCCTATTTTAGACTTTCTCGCTCGGGGATGTACGTTTTGTGTGTGTGCATGGCGATAATAATCCTTACACTGTAATAACTGCCATATCACATCACACATGCTGGATATGCCTTTCCTTGTATTTAGGAGTCACCATTTTGGATTATTTGTATTTAGGCACCATAGACCTGGGCTGTTTGTCTGCTCGGGGAGTGTAAAGCAGTCACACTGGGCTAAGATCTGTACCTCGGGGGACAACGGCCCCTCCCTTCATTTGTTTGAAACCTACAACATTGAAATGGCTTTGGCATGGCCTTTTATTTATTTATAGAGTATCGCTTTTGCTTTAATAAGTAAATTATACATAGAGGGAAATGCCGCATTCACCATAGCCTATCATCGGCATTCAAAATATGTGATGCCTTGGCCGAACCTCCTCTCCCCTTATAACTGACATTTAAACCTTCACTCTGGTTCTTGTTTTAGCTTCCCACTACAGATCTGCTGTGTGTGTGTGTGTGTGTGTGTGTGTGTGTGTGTGTGTGTGTGTGTGTGTGTGTGTGTGTGTGTGTGTGTGTGTGTGTGTGTGTGTGTGTGTGTGTGTGTGTGTGTGTGTGTGTGTGTGTGTGTGTGTGTGTGTGTGTCCCTTTTTTATGTGTGTGTGAGTGTCAAGTGGGGAAGGGTGGAGACATTTGTTCTCTCTTTCAACGCATGCTGTATTGAGTTCAGTTATCCGGGGCATAATAACACCGCCCTATCCTCGGACAGATGTGGGATTTGGGTTTGAAACTGGCCTAGTCTATTGCAGTGGAAGACTGGTTGGATCAGTGTGTGTGTGTGTGTGTGTGTATATAAAGGTCACATAAACTGGGTAGATTGGAGTGGCTGGCAGACATGTGGTCCAATCTGAAGGATTAGGGGTTGCAGGGCTGTATTAATAACCCGCCCAGGCATTCTCAGGTCTGTGTGTGTGACGTCTCGGTCTGCCTGGTGACTGTTGTCTTCTTCTCGTCTTTTAGTGCCGAATGACCTCAGCCCTGAAGAGAGGCGGGACCTGGAGAGCATCCGCCGCAGGAAACAAGAGCTGATGCAAGACATACAAGTGAGACACACACACACACACACACACACACACACACACACACACACACACACACACACACACACACACACACACACACACACACACACACACACACACACACACACACACACACACACACACAGGAACACACAAGTGTGGTAAGAGGAGGGATTACCCCTGCCTTTGAGCAGTCTTTAACTTGTAATCAGGGCTGGAAGTGACAAATGTGACTTTTCAATGTGACTAGTATTTGGCCCATTCACAGCAGCTACCTCAATGTTGCAACTGTAGTGTGTAACCATTGGCCTGACTGACCTGTGGCTTAGTAGAGTTGTGCTTCCTGCCCCGGTGCCTTGACCGAACCATGCACACCCTAGCTGTGTTCCCAACACCAACATTTACCATGGCAGCAAACATTCCACCACCACGCATGTCCACCTAGAGCGATGTGTAGTCATTAGGGTGCATGTTCTCTACATTGTATCTCGTTAACACTCTGCACATCATCGTATTTCATGCAAGGTCTCGTACACGTACGTCAGATTCTTGTGTACGAGTCTGATATACGTCTCTTTGGACTGGTCAATGTCAGGACGGCTTAATACGTTATTCACACTTTGCTAATTGCCCAATCTCTTGTGACTTCCAGTAGGTTTGCCTTGGTTGTCTTGTGTGTGTGTGTGGGGCTCTCTTCCTGTCCATATTTGCGTGAAGGTTTGGCCACAGCTTGTTTTTCTGAGTTTAACAAATGCGTTATGCAGAGAAATCCAAAGCAGGACATGTAATGACCCTTCTTTACGTGTGCTTTCCTGTTCAACAAACCTGATTTGTCGTATTGTGTGTGTGTGTGTGAGCTTTCCACCAGTTTATTCTTAGGAAGCCTTGTGTTGATTCGTCAGCATTGTCCAACACAAATGTCCATAAACTCCCCACCATGCCACATTCTGGCTGCATTTGACAAACATCAGGGGTTGGGACTCTTGCTCCTCGCCTTCCTGTCATTTGCCCTACCCTGGAGAATTATGGGTAATGAGCCATGGAATATTTTCAGTAATGGAGACTCAAGTCCCTGTCATTATAGTTAAGTTTAGAAGGCTGGTTAGTAGCCATGGAAACCTATGCTGAATGGTCCCAACAATTGGACTGCTTTAGGCGTAAGGCCTCGAAAGGAGATCCAGTGTTTACTACATAATAGTTATTCGTTTATTATTGTTATTACTATTAAATTGTTTATTTTTTTTAGTACATTTGGTTAGACCACATTACGCATTACCACAGTACTCTGATATTCAATGGTGTTCAGAATCCCTCCGATAATAGCGCTGTGATCTTAAAGAGGCAGTGAACTCAAAATCATTTTTTGTTGTTATAAACGTGGTTGTGTCTTATAGGATCTTCAACATAGTAATCTATGCCATCGTTTCACTGTTGCCAAAGTAAGCCTGTTATTTAGAGAAAACAGGTGTACAGTATGTCTTTGCCGGTCTCCAAACCCACTGTGTGAACGTTCAACTCGGCTCGAAACTCAAGTCACATTTTTCATCACAAAACACTTTCTTTTTCAAATCGGTGTTCAAATTCGAGGGTTAGCATTTATTTGCTAACCCTAGCAAATAAATGCTCACGCATGGTAGATTTAGCCAATTCCTCTAATAACGCTGTCCCTGAGCCTCTGTTCTCACATCTACCTGGTCAGGTTGACCAACTTATGTTTGGTGTAATCGCTTCCTCTTGCTGTGTTTCTCTGCACAGTGTTTCCTACTAAAGGTGTTTCTCTGCACAGTGTTTCCTACTAAAGGCGTTTCTCTGCACAGTGTTTCCTACTAAAGGCGTTTCTCTGCACAGTGTTTCCTACTAAAGACGTTTCTCTGCACAGTGTTTCCTACTAAAGGCGTTTCTCTGCACAGTGTTTCCTACTAAAGGCGTTTCTCTGCACAGTGTTTCCTACTAAAGGCGTTTCTCTGCACAGTGTTTCCTACTAAAGGCGTTTCTCTGCACAGTGTTTCCTACTAAAGGCGTTTCTCTGCACAGTGTTTCCTACTAAAGGCGTTTCTCTGCACAGTGTTTCCTACTAAAGGCGTTTCTCTGCACAGTGTTTCCTACTAAAGGCGTTTCTCTGCACAGTGTTTCCTACTAAAGACGTTTCTCTGCACAGTGTTTCCTACTAAAGGCGTTTCTCTGCACAGTGTTTCCTACTAAAGGCGTTTCTCTGCACAGTGTTTCCTACTAAAACCTGAGCTTCTGAGCTCTCAAAGCAGCTTCGCTGAGATGTCCCATTCTTTGATCCTGCCTCCCCTCCCTCCCCATGTGAAAGCCTGCACACACAGACGGGAGGTAGCGTGGCAGCCATGACTGGGGGACTCTGGGTCAGAGGAGGGAGGGCGGGGCGGTGGTCTGGTCCCACCCCCAGCAGCAGGTGCAACTGCTCTCAGGCAGCATTCATCCCCCTGTCCCAAATACCTCCAGCGGGGAGGAAGAAAAACTCGCCTCTCTGTTGACCACTCACTGGTCAGCGTGCTTTACTGGGTCAACTCAGCGGGACGGCGGCTGGGTTGGCTTGTGTCCCGGGCCAGAAGAGGAACAGACATGCATGTGTGATCCACACACACACACACACACACACACACACACACACACACACACACACACACACACACACACACACACACACACACACACACACACACACACACACACACACACACACACACACACACACACACACACACACACACAGCATCGTACTCTGTGGGGGCTGGATTAAAGCGGCAGACATCACAAGAAGGACGCTTGTAATGCAGTCTGTTGACATCATGTATGTCCTCACGCGCACATTCTCCCCAGCAGCGTTAGCGCTCAGTGATCGCTGTACATGTCTAACTGTCCTCCTCTCCGCTGTCCCAGCGCCTGAGGGATGAGATCGCAGAGGTGACCTGTGAGATCGAGGACCTGGGACTCACCCAAGAGAGGTAACTTTCTGCACCAACTGGTGGATAGGGGCCCATAAGACCCCACAAGTCGGGAGGCGTTGGGTATCAGAGTGGGCTAATCTTGTGGAGGCGGGGCTGGGGTCCTCAGGCCTTAATGAAAGCCTTTGGTTTTTTTATCCATAGAAAGAACATGCAGAGGAACAAACAGATGGCCATGGGCCGTAAGAAGTTCAATATGGACCCAAAAAAGGTGAGCAACAACGGAAACGCATTTGGACTATGACGTCTCCCTGACTGCTGAGGAATGTCGAGCTCGGCATGATAGCGGCTGCGTTCTCATCCTTGTGGTTTTCCGTTGCCTAGGGAATCAGGTTCTTGATTGACAGCTCCCTCCTGAAGAACACAAGAGACGATATTGCCCAGTTCCTGTACAAGGGGGAGGGGCTTAACAAGACAGCCATAGGAGACTACCTGGGGGAGAGGTAAGCAATGCAATAATGACTATGGCACACGCTGAGGATTTTGGAGGCAGGTTTATGGACAGATTATATTTTTTGAGCATCCTCTCCAAAAATACAGTGGTTTATCGTAATCCCTATACTCTGTTAGCCTGGCATTGCCAGACTAATTGAAAACTGCAATTAGTCTGGAACCTCTCCATTTATTTGTGATTTCCAAGGGGCGTCACCCAAGGGCCCAGACCAAAATGCCTCTGGATGCAATTAGATAGGCCTACAACCAATCATAGCAACAAAACTTTGCAGTCGTTTGTTCTTCTTTCAGTGAAAATATACCATCCAGTTCGTTTACTACCGTCTCGATAGCAGAATCAACAGACCGTTCTACATCGGCGGCCGCCATCTTTGTTTTGTTGGGAAACGCCTCTACGGCGCTCCTCTGCACCGTCGTCTTATTTATCCCGCCTCTTATTAGATAAACGGCTGTGATTTGTCCGTCTATCTCGTACCGGGTAGAAATATCTTTGTATGGGAGGGGAGTCGGACCTTATCTGCAAAGCAAATGAAACATGAGGGTGCGAGAATCGTCTGGTGCCCACGCTAATACTCTGTTGGCATATGCCAAATATCATAATATGAGAATATCTCCCATATTATCTGTTTGTTTGTATATGTTCAACAGAGGCACAGAGAATGAAGTGGTATGTCCTTTAATCTCATGTTTATTCTGGTGACTCTTCGTGTGTGTGTGTCGCTCCAGAGATGATTTCAACATCCAGGTTCTGCAGGCGTTTGTGCAGCTGCATGAGTTCATGGACCTGAACCTGGTGCAGGCCCTCAGGCAGTTCCTGTGGAGCTTCCGTCTGCCCGGCGAGGCCCAGAAGATCGACCGCATGATGGAGGCCTTTGCCCAGCGCTACTGCCACTGCAACGCCGGCGTGTTCCAGAGCACAGGTGAGGGCCGGAGACCGCCTCCAGGTGGTGTGGGAGGAGGTGGTGGTGAGGGACTCAGGTGTTTTCCGCTGTGGCTCTTCCAGACACGTGCTACGTGCTGTCGTTCGCTGTGATCATGCTGAACACCAGCCTGCACAACCCCAACGTGAAGGACAAGCCGTCCGTGCAGAGGTTCACCGCCATGAACAGAGGCATCAACGACGGTGGAGACCTCCCAGAAGACCTGCTCAGAGTACGGGGCTTCTTCAAAATACAACTAGGCGATCACACATCATGTTGACCTTTTGCGGTAGCCTATTGCATACATGGATATCCCCTTGATGGGGAAGTGTAAATGAAAGGTCATCAGCAAATATACTTCAGTAGGCCACATGGTGGTGCTGTTAAACCCTCAACTTCATGTGTTTGTCATCAGTGTGTCCTACCATATGTTTCGCAGCGATTCCTCGATCACATTTTTTTATGTGGCTCCCCCCGATGATTTGTCATGTTCTCACGTGTACCTCCCCCCTCCGCAGAACCTCTACGACAGCATCAAGAATGAACCCTTCAAGATTCCAGAAGATGACGGGAATGACCTCACACACACCTTCTTCAACCCTGACCGGGAGGGCTGGCTGCTGAAGCTAGGTGTGTGTGTGCTCCATCTATGAAGTCCCATCATGATACATTAGTTGTAAATATGACCTATTCGTTTTTCTATTGTTGACTCTCTTTGTTTCGTTTGTTTTTCATGGGATGGTCTCACCAGGAGGTATGTACGAGCTTTACAACAATAAAAACAAAGCTTTGTAGATGTCATCTTCACGCGACGCTACGCTTTTAAACTTCGCTTTGCTGTCCCTCATACGCACTGTAGCGGCGATATCTGCTTCTGTTTCACCTAACTTCCCATTTTCATTTGCAAAAACGAAACGGTCATTTGTATTTTTGTTGTCTTTCAAAGGCCTCTTGACCCTATGCTGTGTGTCCCCAAGCATCTGGCCTTTCATGTTTTAAGATGCAACTGTGTCAACCAATAAGCTTCTTCACATTGCTACTGCTCTGCTCCATGCCTGGCCATTCACCCCCCCACCCCCCCCCGAACAAGCATGCCTGCTTAAAGTGACTGTTGTCATGACTAAAGCTGGCTTGACCATATGTTCTGCTTTGTTTCTAACTATTTCGAAGTACCTTGCTCACATGTCCTCTCACCCGCCAGGTGGACGCGTGAAGACCTGGAAAAGACGCTGGTTCATTCTCACCGACAACTGCCTCTACTACTTTGAATACACCACAGTGAGTTGGGACAATGCTGGACTTGATGGCAAAGAACGAGCAAGGCACCAGCGTCCAGGAAACGGGCCATGCACCATGTTCACTTGCTTCTCACCGTTACCGTTATTGATTACTTGCGTTTCCTCTGTCTGCCTCCTAGGATAAGGAGCCCAGAGGGATCATCCCCCTGGAGAACCTGAGTATACGAGAGGTGGAAGACTCAAAGAAACCGGTAAGCTTTTGAAATACCGCGTCTTAACCTGGTAAGAAACATTGGCAGATCGTTGATTTTGTGGCCGATCTTTTATGAACCCTCCATTTTATATTTCCCAGAACTGTTTTGAGCTCTACATCCCAGACCAGAAGGATCAGGTGATCAAGGCCTGCAAGACCGAGGCCGATGGCCGGGTCGTCGAGGGCAACCACACCTTCTACCGTATCTCGGCCCCGACGGCCGAGGAGAAGGATGAGTGGATCACCAGCATCAAGTGAGCCCACCCCCCCTCCTTCCCTCACTTCCCTCTCCAAAGCCGTCCCTGCTTGTACTAATACTACACTTTACTATAGGGCTCAATAACCTTCTGTTAGCCGCGGCTTCTTCTTCAAATATACGTCTGTCTGGACTGGCATATTGATGATTTGACCGTGTGCTTTTCTTTTACGTTACTCTTTCATTGTCTTTTTTTTGTTTTTCTTTTGTGCTTTAAATGTCTTTTAAAATGTAGTTGTGTGTGTGTGTGTGTGTTCCTGCCTGTATGCAGCACACTGAACGGCCGTTGTGTTGAAAGGGTGATGTTTAAAGAAAGGTGCCTCATCGTTCTCTCCATCGTCTCTCCATCGTCTCCCTGTAGAGCGGCCATTAGCAAGGATCCCTTCTACGAGATGCTGGCGGCCCGGAAAAAGAAGGTGTCTTCCCTCAAGGGGCTGTAGCTTCTGCGTTGGAGCGACCACTGCTTTGTCCATCCGTTCCGTGCTGTGGACAGTGCACTATGAGGACCTTCATGCCCAGAGGCCGTTTTGGACAAGGGACACTTGTCATTGTTCTCGCTCTGTGTTGTTCATAACAGCCCTATACCTATATAAGGGTTAACAGGTTGGACCTAGCCTAGAGACCGAGATGAACGGCCTTTCTGGTGCCATTCTCGCTCGCTCGCTCGCTCGCTCGCTCGCTCTAGACACAAGCAGCTCCCTAAAGCAAACTCCCTTCACCAGAGTAATTGTTACTTTTTCTGTCAAGATACAGAATGATCTACAATCAAAGCACTTCTGGCAGACTTACACCTCCCTCTACTTCTCTAACACACACATTAGAGGACAGAGAATTTATATATTCTGCTATTTAAGTAATACTGTAGTTGAGCTCAACAGAAATTCCCCCCAATCAATTTCAGGGTGTCACAAAATGGCAGTTGTCATTTCTTTGATGGGATGTTTTTTTTATACCTTTCTTTCTAAGCCTTTGTATTCAAATAAAATGTATTTGAAAGCAAGGGCGACAAAATGCTGGACATTTAGGTTATCCTATATTTCATATTCTCATTGAGCTACATTTAAAAAGATCATACTTTGTAAATAAAGTGTTTACATTATTTAAATAATAAGGATTCCCTCATTTACTTTTCCCAATTTCAACATAAGAATCTCTGTAGGGCTATGTCTGCATTGTTTATACAAATGATGGAACTGGTTAGATAGTAAAATATTTATTTACCACGATTTATTGTAAGTTATTGTTTTACATTTTGTTTCAATAAAGTGATTTAAGATTGGACCTTTGATATACTTTGCCATTTGTTGTTGGTGCTGTTCTGCAGTGTCATGAGCCCCAGGATCCCACAGACAGGCCAGTCATTCCTAAACTGCTAAACAACAATAGTCTTGATTAGTTTATTTACTGGATGATCAATTTTAAATTCGGAAATTTCTCAAGTATAGCCTTCTCTGCTGTCATCTACTGGCAACAATGACATTTACATTTTTATTCGACATTTAAGATTCTTATTCCAAATCTCGTGAATACTGGTCGCGCGAGATTATGCTGTGGAAAGTGAAAGTTACTGCAAAGAAAAACTGAAGTCGTACAGACGGTGGTGTGTTTCACTTTATAATTTAAGTATATATTCCTGGAATTTATTATAGGATAAACATTTTAAGTCAACGAAAATGAAATGGAAGACGTTTGGATGCGTCCTTCTCTCGGACATTATGTTGTGGCTGATTCTCTTTGCCGAACTGGTGTTGCTTCAGTTCTCAAATTGTGGTGGATTGCCTGGTTTGTGGACTTTTGGAATATTCAAATGGCTAATAATCACCACATGGACCATATATATTGACGATAAACCCACACCTGCTCTGTACAGGTTTGTGACTCTCGTGTGCATCTTGCTCCCTGTTTTTGAAAGTGGACGAACTCTATTTGGGTTTTCTACTTTTAACGGCAGACCGGTGCCTGAGCTTGGTATGATCGTATTGGCCCAAATATCCTCAATCATAGCATGTGCGTTATGGGAGATGGATCGGACTAATGGGCAGATGAAGAAAGGCGGTCCACACATCGGCACCAGGGCGCTGCTGGAGATGGTGCTGAAATATTTTATGCCAGATCGTCTCTACCTTATGTTTTCCTTCTTTTTCCTCATCCTGGGCGTGGCTTGTAAGTTTAACAATATTAAATTAACAATATGATACAATATAATGTTAATATTATATGTACGTTTAACAATATTACATTTAATTGACACATTTTGACAAATGACAGGATTATTGTAGCCCACTCTTAAAATAATCCTTAATCTGTGTGTCTTTTCCCCGATAGGTGACGCATACATCCCACTATATCAGGGAAGAGTAATTGATATGCTGAGAGGTCAGCTCTATCAAACACACTTTCTGAAGGAACTTGGATGGCTAGCAGTTTTCTCTCTTGGAAGGTATACTCCTCAGTCTTTTCCCTTGTGCAGATGTCCCCTTCCTTTAAGAACAGACATAAACCGTAGTAGCTATTTAGTTGTTGCACCAGCATTTCGTCAGTGCCTGTCTTTCTCGTGCTCGTTCGCTCTAGCCCTCTGTTTGCTGCGCTGAGAGGAAGCACGTTTATGTGGATCTTGGCCAGGCTGAACCAGCGAGTCAAGAGTCTGCTGTACAGCAACCTGCTGCAGCAGGAGATACAGTTCTTTGAGGACAACAAGCCTGGTGAGACAGACACTTTAATAATACCTGTCGTGCCGTCCGTGTGTGTACGAGTGTGTGTTGTTTTGGGGTATACATTTTTCTGACTTTCATAGTGAATTTCATTAAATCGACACATTCCTTAGTTAACACTGAATCATTGTGCGTCAACATCACTGACAGTCTCTCTCTCTCTCTCTCTCTGTCTCTCTGTCTCTCTCTCTCTCTCTCTCTCTCTCTCTCTCTCTCTCTCTCTCTCTCTCTCTCTCTCTCTCTCTCTCTCTCTCTCTCTCTCTCTCTCTCTCTCTCTCTCTCGCAGGAAGCCTGGCCTCCCGTCTGCATTCGGACGTGGACAAGATGGGTCGCACCGTGGCGTTGAACTGTAACCTGTTGGTACGCAGCACGATTAAGAGCGTCCTCATGCTCTACCTGATGGTGAAGCTGTCCTGGCAGCTCACCCTACTCACCGTTGTGGAGATGTGTCTCCTGAGCCTCATACAGAGCCAATACAACGCTCACAGCAAGGTAGGAAGCTACAGGTATGACTGTTAGAACCATCACAACAAGTAGAACTGTCATGCAGACAGGCATGATGTAAATATATTCATAGAACAAAAGTGAAATTGGGTAAATTTGTTAGAAAGTTGGAAAGCTTGGGGAAATCCAATTTCATGGAGTCACTTATGATGATGGACAAAGCAGGTTTGCACTAAATATCCCAGGCTTTGTTCTGGGCTTAGCTTCATGAGAAGAGAAAGTGTGTGTAATAACCTGAAGACCAATATATTTCTGAGGAGCATACACTGAATTAAGATAGAGGGCATTAAGGAGCAGGCAGGCCTGCAGGCCTACAGGTATACTGGGGATCGAACCCAGAACCTTTGGAGGTCGGGTGTACCTCACGGTCTCAGTGTTCCTCATGGCGGGTCTCACAGGTTATGACGGAGCAGGTGCAGGACTGCCAGGCGGAGAACAACAGGCTGGCGACCCAGACCCTGGGCAACATCAGGGTGGTCCGCAGCTGCAGAGCGCAGACCTACGAGGCGAGGGCGTACAGCCAGGCGCTGAACCACATGAGAGACATCAAGAAACGCAAAGGCTTCTACAGCGCCACGTTCCTTCTGCTGCGCAGGGTGAGGAGGGCGGCTGAAAGAAGGGTGGTTTTAGTTTTTATACAAATTCAAAACAGGCTTCTTAGTGGTCCGTCTAAGGGTTATAATGGGAAGGATCTTTTTCTTTCTGTCTTATGAAACCTCATTTAGTATTTTATTTGAAGGGTTGCATTGTTAAAATAATTTGAAGGGTTGCATTGTTAACTAAAGAATTGATTTGGACTACAAAAGCAGTTATTAAAATGAAAGTTCTTTTCAGGTTCATCTTAATAAACTCTAAATAAATCACTTGTAACCTCTTCTCTTTTAGCTGGTGAACGTGGGGATCAAGGTGCTCATCCTGGTGCAGGGCCGCTCTCTGATCTCCTCTGGTCTGATCACCGTCGGTGACCTGCTGGCCTTCTTCCTGTACCAGAAGCCTCTCTCATTAAGCGTACGGGTGAGAATCACCCTCAATCCTACTGAAGGACTCTGGTGGTATACGCTCTGAACTCCTTTCATGTGTAGGCCTTGCGCGCTGCCTAGCAAAGCGCTGAGCTTCTTGGACTCTGGTGGTGCTCCGTGCAGAAGTTCAACCAAAAGTCAAAACGTTCTAAATAGTACACAACACTGAGGGTCTTTTTAGTATTTACAGTTAGAACATTTCCAGAGCTCTCTGAAGATTGGACAGAAAACATCGCTGGACTAGTTTCCACCGTAGCTCAATAGAAAAATTGCAATCTTGAAACCAGCTCTAATAACCCAACACTGTTCCGGAAGCTGCATGCTGATGTTACCTTAGCGGCGCTATGCTCAACGCAGACCACATCCTATTTACACGGCCATAAGACTATGAGGGCCATAAGACTATGAGGGCCATAAGACTATGGGGGCCATAAGACTATGGGGGCCATAAGACTATGAGGGCCATAAGACTATGAGGGCCATAAGACTATGGGGGCCATAAGACTATGGGGGTCATAAGACTATGGGGGCCATAAGACTATGAGGGCCATAAGACTATGGGGGTCATAAGACTATGGGGGCCATAAGACTATGGGGGTCATAAGACTGAGGGCCATAAGACTATGAGGGCCATAAGACTATGGGGGTCATAAGACTATGGGGGTCATAAGACTATGGGGGCCATAAGACTATGGGGGCCATAAGACTATGAGGGCCATAAGACTATGGGGGTCATAAGACTATGGGGGCCATAAGACTATGAGGGCCATAAGACTATGGGGGTCATAAGACTATGGGGGCCATAAGACTATGGGGGCCATAAGACTATGGGGGTCATAAGGCTATGGGGGCCATAAGACTATGGGGGCCATAAGACTATGGGGGTCATAAGACTATGGGGGCCATAAGACTATGGGGGTCATAAGACTATGGGGGCCATAAGACTATGAGGGCCATAAGACTATGAGGGCCATAAAACTATGGGGGCCATAAGACTATGGGGGTCATAAGACTATGGGGGCCATAAGACTATGGGGGCCATAAAACTATGGGGGCCATAAGACTATGGGGGTCATAAGACTATGGGGGTCATAAGACTATGGGGGTCATAAGACTATGGGGGATTTTGATTTGGGTCTCATTCACAGTTTGATCCGTCTGGGGACAAAAACCAAACAGTTAAGCCCAACTCCCATGGAAGTTGTTCTAAAAGGTTGTGGTTGTTGTTCATCCAGGAGTTTCTATACGCCACAGGGGCGATGGAGAGCACCGCAGGAGTCATCGCCAAAGTGTTGGGTTATTTGGACCGAACGCCCATGTGCAAACCGGCAGGACAGCTGGCACCCGAGCCGTTGGCGGGCCGAATCAGTTTCCAGAACGTGACCTTTGCCTACCCTAGCACCCCTGACAAACCCATACTCAAGGTGAGCATCTGTTTCAGGACAGGACTGATTTCACATACAGATTGTAATAGTCATAACACAATAATTAAATCGATAATTGAATTGTAGTTTTCTGATTGCATTCTATGATGACATCAAGATCCTCAAAAGCAACCTGGCTCAAAAGAGCTGCAAACTATTAAATCAACAGAAATATGACTTACCTTATATCATTTCGGACCACGGTTAAGATGTCTACTATCAACGGCGGTGGTTGTGTAGTTGTGTATTTGTGTAGTGGAGGTAGGATAGCAGAGTGGCTAGGCTGCCTGACACCCAGCAAAGGTACTGGGTTTGATCCCCAGTGTTCACAGCCTAACCTGTGGGCATTCTCTAGTGAGATCGCTAACCCCTGCCTGCTCCTTTATGACAAGTATCTGAATACTTAAGTATCTCAACGATAGTTGCTTTGGATAAAAAGCAATAAACAACTCTCCCTAGAATATAATATTGGAATTTACAGTACACACACTTTCTCTTTGCACAAGTCTCTTTCTATGGAAGTATGCTCGGGGAAGATGACTGCCATCGTGGGTCCCTCTGGCGGAGGGAAGACGTCCTGTGTCAGTCTCCTGAAGAGGTTGTATGAACCTCAGGACGGACGGATCCTGCTGGACGGACAGCCGCTGCACAGCTACCAACACAAATACCTCCACCAGAAGGTAGTCCCTGTGTTCAGTCCCAGAGACGGCACTTTATATCAATGCTTGCTGAGGAATATTTCGACTTCAAACAAACGCAAACATTTCAACTCAAGCACTTTTATTTCAAATATTCAAATATTTCACATTTTCAAAAATATCAAAATTCAATACTTACTACAAAGGACTTTTTAGTAAGAGCCCTTTACTGTCACTGAAATGTTTCTCATTTTGTAGACAAATTATTTTGCAAAGAACTAAGTAACTATAAGACATAACGGTGTATGACATGCACTTAAATTATCTCTTGCTTTTATTGTAGGTTCCCTTATGTAGTACTTTGTGTTGCTGTGTTGTGCACAAAAGGCTGTATCAATAAAGTTTGATTGATTGATTGACAACACACCCACAACTCCCTCCTCTGATGGCAGGTGACCCTGGTCCCCCAGAACCCGGTCCTGTTCTCAGGCTCGGTGAGGTCCAACATCGAGTACGGGCTGGAGAACTGCACCCCGGAAATGTTGGAGGACGCAACGAGGAGAGCCAGCGCCGACAGCTTCATCGCATCGCTGGAACAGAAATACGACACAGGTTCGCTGTCACTCCACTCCTGGCTTTACTGTTCACAGGTTCGCTGTCACTCCACTCCTGGCTTTACTGTTCACAGGTTCGCTGTCACTCCACTCCTGGCTTTACTGTTCACAGGTTCGCTGTCACTCCACTCCTGGGTTTACTGTTCACAGGTTCGCTGTCACTCCACTCCTGGCTTTACTGTTCACAGGTTCGCTGTCACTCCACTCCTGGCTTTACTGTTCACAGGTTCGCTGTCACTCCACTCCTGGCTTTGCTGTTCACAGTTCGTTTTTTTTGTATTCTCGTACCTCTATACACACAGCAATAGGTATTCATTGTCACATTTAACGTATAATATGAAAAAAAAAATATATATTCAATAATAATAACAATAATTTTATAATATTGCTTTTGAAGACACTCAAAGTTCTTTAAATATGTGTTTATGTGTGTGTGTGTGTGTGTAGGGGGGGGGGGGGATATGAAACCTCATCCAAATAAATAAACTAACAACAAAAGGAACGGTCGCAGGAAACACACAAAGCTGTCAGAAGTGTCATTTGAATGTGGTGTCTCCCTCTCCAGACGTGGGGGAATGTGGCATGAAACTGGGGGCGGGGCAGAGGCAGTGCGTGGCCATCGCCAGAGCTCTGGTCCGGAGGCCCCAGGTCATCATCCTGGACGAGGCCACCAGCCACCTGGACGCAGACAAACAGCACCGCGTACGTCACCGATACTCTGACTGCACTGTTATCTGTAGGCCACACCCCTGGGGATCCGTGGACGTGGCATGGGGTGCGCCCTCACTCCGCTGGCCCTAAGAACCGGCAATCCTGGGGCAATCCACCGCTAATCCTACTGCTTAGCGGTGTGGCGTCCAAAACGGCGTAACACACGCTACACCTCAGATTAAAAATAAAGCCGATAAAACCCCACACATAAATCAAACTGGATTGGGGGGGATGTTTTGGAATGTTGCTGCCTATAAGGTACAAGGTTCTCAGTGTGTGTGTGTGTGTGTGCGTACGTGTGTGCGTGCGTGCGTGTCGGTGTGTGTGTGCGTACGTGTGTGCGTGCGTGTCGGTGTGTGTGTGTGTGTGTGCGTACGTGCGTGCGTGCGTGCGTGTCGGTGTGTGTGTGTGTGTGTACGTGTGTGCGTGCGTGCGTGTCGGTGTGTGTGTGCGTACGTGTGTGCGTGCGTGTCGGTGTGTGTGTGTGTGTGTGCGTACGTGCGTGCGTGCGTGCGTGTCGGTGTGTGTGTGTGTGTGTACGTGTGTGCGTGCGTGCGTGTCGGTGTGTGTGTGTGTGCGTACGTGCGTGCGTGTCGGTGTGTGTGTGTGTGTGTGCGTACGTGCGTGCGTGTCGGTGTGTGTGTGTGTGTGTGTGTGTGCGTGCGTGTTGGTGTGTGTGTGTACGTGTGTGCGTGCGTGCGTGTCGGTGTGTGTGTGTGTGTGCGTGCGTGCGTGTTGGTGTGTGTGTGTACGTGTGTGCGTGCGTGCGTGTCGGTGTGTGTGTGTGTGTGCGTGCGTGCGTGTGTGCCAGGTGCTGAAGGAGGTGCGGGGGCCGGGTGTGACCCTGCTGGTGGTGGCCCACCAGCTGACGACGGTGGAGAATGCGGACCACATCGTGTTCATCGAGGGCGGGGCCATCGTGGAGCAGGGCACGCACCTGGAGCTCACGGCCAAGAGAGGGCGCTACCACAGCAGCCGCCAGACCCTATTCCACTAGATAGCGAGGTTAGGCCATCGATTGTTGCTGGCACTCAGAACATACACACGCCTTTTCTATTAGAAAATGTTTTATTGACCATAAACAGATGATCCAGTGTATAGGCAGCATTTTGATACCACACACAGTACCTACAATCAATGTATAAAAGAGGGCTTATGGCTTCTTTTCTACCACATGGGACCGGCTGAACTCCACTACCATACTCACCGGTTTAGACTGTGGCTAGTACCCGGTACTTTTTTTTGTATCACCTCAGCTCGCACGGAACCTCGATGGAGGTTACGTGAAAACAAGGCAGACTACTGATTGGTCAGACAGAATCGTCACTGTGTGTCGTCATTACGTGACACGGGACTCTCATCGTCTGAGCGCTGATGTATGATTTGCCAAACTCTCCTGTTGCTTTCACCAGAGCCTTGTCTTGAAGCCCTCAGCCTCTCCTGAAGCAACATCTGTCTGCTTGCTGTGACAAATAGCCACATAACGAGAATCAAGCACACCATCCCTTCGATATCCTCGAAGGGAGTGTGTGTGTGTGTGTCGCAATGACGACCTTGGCATTGTGGGAGTACTTTCTGCAAGTACTATCTGCAGTGGAAAACGGAGAACCTGGTATCAAAAGCGAGTAGAGTCGAGTTGAGCCGGTGCTATGTAATGGAAAAAAGTCATTAGAGAAGGTTTCACAGGAAATAGGTAAATAGCCTTCAATCAGAATGCTATCTGGTGGTCTTATGGTGCAATTGCGATGGTTCTATTCACCCTGTCCTTTCAGTAGAGGGGTCAAATGTCAAAATTGAACAATGGTTTCTCGAGTTTGTGTTTCATCAAGTTTTTATTGTAATTTCTTTATTATGAATTGTCTTTTTCAATTCATAATACATGATGCATTTTTACATTAAACACACATACTAAGAAAAAAATGTGTCTCCTTTAAACGTATTAGATGGCATCCAGCATCTCATACACAAAGTCCTCCATGTGCAGTCAGACACTCCCGTACATATAGGTGTTAGTGGGGCAAGGGTTCAAGTTTATCGCAATAAAACGTGAAACATTTGCATGTTAATGAAACTGAAGCACTCATGGCAATGGTAATGAAATGCTTGAATGTCAGCAGTGCAAACGGGTGATTCCACTGAAGTTGGGAAGGAAAGGTAAGATGGGTGTCAAACAAATAGCAGGCTAGCAGGCTGGATGAGTTAATACATATTCCATGGTAATCTTCCATAGTATTTTTTATTAGTAAAATAATATGATGCAGTTCAGCTCCTGTTAAACAGAGGGAGACCCACTCTAAGAAGGACGTCCATTTAGTTGTGGTTTGGTAATTGTAGTTCCTTGGATCCCGGCAAGGACATGAATGAATTTAAGGCTGGTACAGAATAAGTGAGTGTGTTCAATGCGTTGACAAAGACGACTCAGTTTGGCCAAGTTTTTATTATTGGATGTGAGCAATTATCACTTCCCAAAGTCAAGGAAACTGCAAAGATGGTTTATGTGCATAAGAAATCTCTCCACATTTATAACACGACATATAGACCCTTCATATGTGGTCCATAATTGTTAATTATTTTCTTAATAATTAATCAAATATATGAGATGTAAAAAGGTGAGTGAATATGACATAAAAACAATGGCACAGAGCATAGCATAAAGATGACAAACTCAAGTTTGTTTAAGTAAATATTAACTTAATATGATGATGTAAATTCTCATGAGAAACTAAATTACCTCCAAATCATAAGTCCCAAGGTAGGCCTACATTTATGTTATTCAACAGTTAGCATCCAACCTAGAGATAGGCTCCTCATATCCCAACACTGTGACCTCATGTTAAAACCTCGCGACCCCAAGCCCATCATGCGTCTATACCTTCTAGTTAGTTGTACGGTTCGCCTCAAGAGAAAATGCTCACTGTACTTTTCTGAGGAAGTGTGGCGTAGGCTGATCCACAATAAGTAGCAGGAGTGTGTTAGTTCCCTGGAGACTGGTGTGGAATGCAGAGACCACTATGGAGGCCAGAGTAGGGGTCAGGGGTCATGGGAGGGGACCAGGTCAGGCTAGGCTCCTATTGAAGGAACCAGGGCAAACAAACATGGCTGCCTGACTGAATGTTGCCAGTTGGACGTTTCACAAATTACTCGACAAGACAGAAAATAAATGAAAGGAGATGTGGATACAGTTCTATTTTCTCTTCCGAATGTGCAGTTTATAGTAATTGCTAATGTACTGAAAGAAAAAGAGACTTAAATCAGTGCCATGTCACGCAGAATATAATGGAACTTGTTATAAAAGCAGTCAATGTTCATCTCGTTAGGATCTGGAGAGGGAAATGAACACGGTATAAACATTGTTTTTTTATATATATTTAAACTTTTTGTTTTATTGAATCTCTTAAGAATTTGGTGCATCACCCACTTATAAGAAGCCAAATTGCACACATGCATTGCATATACTTAACCTTGCTCTCTTAGGAATCATGTTGATTTGAACAACTCCGGATGTTGTCACAACTGAAGAAACTCTGACTGATCGCCACTTCTTAATATATATTTTTTATTGAAACTTATAGTCTGTATATTAAAGCATTAAGTATTTTTTGTTTGGTTCGAGTGTGTGTGTGTGTGTGTGTGTACGTTCATGTGTGTGCGAGCATGAACATGCATGTGTGTGTGCGTGTGCGTGTACGTGCGTGTGCGCGTGTGTGTGTGTGTTGGTCTTGCAGCACATGTTAGCGTAGCGTTCCTTCGAGCGTGGCGGGTCCCCTGTCTCAGACCCTCCTCCTCAGCGTAGCCTGCAGAAGGACACAAGAAAGAGAAGCCGAGTCAAACAAGTGTTTCCCCTGGCCAGAGACTCCAGCTGAACACACCACTGACTGGACCGCAAGGGGTGTAAGGGAAACGCTTCAGACGGGGACAGAGAACAGAGAGGTCTGTGGAAAGATGGAAGAAACATCAAGAAGTAAGGTCCAAACCCTCCATTCCCTTGTGATTCCAGCCACAAGCCGTTCCAAAACACTGGCCTCCAGGTACAAACTGCTGGGATTTTAAATGGGACTGATCTCTACATCCAATGCTATGTTATAAACAATATTATGTTTGAAGCCGCGCTATGCCATGTTGAGTGTGGATCATCTCTCTAAATGACAGAGAACACATTTAGTTATTCCTGTTATTACTTTGGTCTCCAATATGGTGAGTGACTGTGGAGTGACTGTGGAGTGACTGGAGTGCCTGTGGAGTGACTGGAGTGATGAGTGCCTATGGAGTAACTGGAGTAAATCTGGAGTGACTGGAGGGCTTGTGGATTGACTGTGGAGTGACTGTGGAGTGACTGTGGAGTGACTGTGGAGTGACTGTGGAGTGACTGTGGAGTGACTGTGGAGTGACTGTGGAGTGACTGTGGAGTGACTGGAGTGAGACTGGAATGACTGGATAACTGGAGTGAATGTGGATTGACTGGAGTGCCTGTGGAGTGACTGTTGAGTGACTGTTGAGTGACTGGAGTGACTGTGGAGTGACTGTGGAGTGACTGTGGAGTGACTGGAGTGAGACTGGAATGACTGGATAACTGGAGTGAATGTGGAGTGACTGTGGAGTGACTGTGGAGTGACTGGAGTGAGACTGGAATGACTGGATAACTGGAGTGAATGTGGATTGACTGGAGTGCCTGTTGAGTGACTGTGGAGTGCCTGTGGAGTGACTGTGGAGTGACTGTTGAGGGACTTGTCACCTGTTCAATGGGGGCTCTGTGTCCTTCTTGGTTTTGACTTTGCAGCTGCTGAAGGCGCCGCTGTCTCTGACCTGCTTGCCTTTGTGCTGCGCGGGCGCCGCACACAGTGCGTCTGGGCGGATGCGACTGGAATCCATCCACCTGTCCACAGCGGGAGGAGAAGACGATGACATATGTTGGGGACTAGCTATCAAGATGTTGTTGACATGTGTTTTGTCATGTTGGATTAACAGATTAAGGATTTTTTTTTTTTTACAGATCTTTTTTTTTTACAAATTATGAAAATCGTCAGATGAACAGATGTTTTGCATTCAGATTTCTTGGTCTTTTATTTGAATTTGGTATTATATTTATATATTTATGAAACAATGTACAGCAAATTGTAGATACATGTCATTGAGCAGGGAGCCATTAGGCATCTTGCTCAAGGATGCATACTGGTATTGTTCTTGTATTGATGCTGCTATGTGATCCAAGCCTAAGAATTTTACTCTTGCGTACTTGTACGTTAAGATGTAATAAAAGCAACTCTGATTCTGATTCTGGTAGGCTATGGACACATCTGGATTCAAACCCAAAACCTTAAGACTTGGACTCAAACAACCAAACCACTATGCTACGCCCTACATTTATGGTACTTGCATGGTACATGTATGGTCTATGTGTGGTATGTGTACGGTACGTGTATAGTATGTATGGTACGTGCATGGTACATAGATGGTACGCGGATGGTCTATGTACGGTACGTGTTTGACGTGTCCCCGGTACCGTCTGAGCGGGGCCAGGGCGCAGGTGCAGCTCCAGGGGTTCTGGGCGAGGGTGAGGTTGGTGATGGTGCCGAACTCCAGGCTCCTGGGCAGTGACCTCAGCTTGTTGCCCTCCAGGTGCAGAGACTTGACCGCAGTCACGCCGGTAAACGCACCATCTGAGAACTGAGGACACCAATAGAAATGGATTGGACCTGAATGTGTGCATCTTCCCCTTTTTGCTTCAGGGATGTAAACCGTATAATTTGTTCCTTTATGCCTGTAGTTCATATGTGCAGCTGCTAAAAATGGGCAATGGGTTCACAGTCACATTCTGGCACATTTGTAGACGATGTTGGATATACATCCAAGCAAACCAAAGCCTCTGAATTCCCACCAAAGGCGCAGGTTGTGTGTATGCCAAGGCTAAGAACTGTAGGAGAGCTATATACAGAACCATGCAGCATGGAGAGTTACTTAAGCTCTGGCCATTTGGCTTCAGAGTAGAACTGCAGACCATCACCTCCTAAACGGACTTCATCCTGTCAGCTTTGATGTTCTTAAAGAGGGAGAGGAAGGTGTGCTCCGACTGGGGCTTTGATTTATCGTCGTCTTCGTGTCTCGCAGCAGTTGAGCAGCTGTCAACGTGTGCTTTGGAAATTTCCACTGCAGTGGCTGGAGAAAATATGAGTAGAGGTGGAGGCTGGAGGAGACCATTAGAGGAGAGGTGGAGGCTGGAGGAGACCATTAGAGGAGAGGTGGAGGCTGGAGGAGACCATTAGAGGAGAGGTGGAGGCTGGAGGAGACCATTAGAGGAGAGGTGGAGGCTGGAGGAGACCATTAGAGGAGAGGTGGAGGCTGGGTATTAAAGTAGTGGAAGATGGATGACTTCCAGCATGGGTAGGTTGTTTTTCTCTCTCTCTCTCTCTCTCTCTCTCTCTCTCTCTCTCTCTCTCTCTCTCTCTCTCTCTCTCTCTCTCTCTCTCTCTCTCTCTCTCTCTCTCTCTCTCTCTCTCTCTCTCACTCCTCTGCCAGGAAAGGCTTGCAAAGGGCCCAATTGTCCATTCACCGAGGGCAATGGCGGCCTAAAAATACTGGCTTCTTCGTGGGACGTGGAACACCCCCCTCCCTCCACACTCTGTTTACCTGTCTGCTAACCTCTGCTGACCTGTTTACAAGTCCCTCCGAGGCGATAGGAGAGCGCACACAGAGCTGAAAATAACCGCTTGTGCAATAAATAGCCTGGGACATGCTTGGCCAGAGTCCAGCAAATAAAAACAACCTAGTAATACCCGCATTTGGCCTGGAAAGTGGCTTAATCCATCTGGCTGTATTTGCTCCACACCGCCCCCCTCCCACCAACCCCACCCACATCCCCTACTGTTACCACCTGGTTCTCACACAGTCACCGAGCTCCCAGAGAGTTTGTTATTTCACAATTTCCACCCCCGTCTCGGATGTCTCAAATAGTGTGGCAAAAGGTTCGTGCAAGTATCGGCTCAACCTCAAATATGCTCTGAAATGAGACACGGATGGGACGGTGGCCGAGACACAGAGTGTTTACTGTACGCTGTTCAGTGTAAAAATGTAGGTGCTGAATAAACAGCCGGAGAGTTCACTGTTTGCTGTGCAATCACAGCCCACTCACATCTGTATCATATCTGAGAATCATCTATGGAGGTATGACATGCTGGGGTGTCACTCTGAGGTGGCCTTTAAGAGAGCTCATTATTTTTGACCTTTACTGAGTCAAATCCAATCTGCTAGAAATAAAGAGACGTGTGAACTGGAGAGCTTTAACATCTGAAAGATTGTGGAATGTCCTGAGACACACATTGTTAAAAATGACCTGAGGGACACCATTGATGCATACCCATCGATGGTTAAATACATATACATCCTGTTCTATCGTCAATGCTGGAACCATGCTCACAAATACGTATTTAGCATTCTAGCATGGTTCCATCATCCTATTATTACATATGCCACGCTTATGCAATCGGTATGTGTCATTCTCTGAGCACGTGCCCTGAGGTTAACTACACAGGCTGCTTACAGCACACCGCAGCCTGGGAGAAGCTACAAGGTTGTGGTCAATATGTGGCACATTTGCATATTTTGTAAATATGTCTGTGGGAAAGGAAAAGGAGATGTTTGCCCAAGTCTCGCAAATGGTAGCTCTCAAATGGGATACACATTTTGTAGATTTTTGGATAATTCAAAGATGTGCTTTACCGATCACTTCCAATTTTACACCAGTGACAATTTCTTCCCTTCCGAATATTTGGAATACATAAAACAATAATTTAGGTTGCAATTGATTTCCATTTTTTACACACCATGACGATGCATTTATTAAAAGGGTCTGTACCTCACAATATATCATGGTTGGCCCCTGGTGCAAATCACTATCCTAACACAATATCTCTGATATTACAACCACAGCAGAATATTTCTCCTGGTCTCCACCTCAGCTCAACGCCTACCTTCGACAGACCCATGTTATCCAGGTGGAGTTTCTCCATGTAGCGTCCGAAGCTCTGGAAGGCCTTGTCCGGGATGTTCCTCATGGGGTTCCTGCCCAGCCTGAGCTCCTCCACCACCCTCAGCTTGCTCATGGCGGCGGTGGGGTAGGAGGACAGCTTGTTCCTGTCCAGGTGCAGTATGGCCAGGTTCTCCACGTCGTCCAGAGAGCCCGGCTGCAGGGCGCTCAGCTGGTTGCCGCTCATGTGCAGCCACCGCAGGTCCTTGGCCCCCGTGAAGGTTCCCGGCCGGATCTCCTGGAGCCGGTTGTCGTTGAGCTGCAGGATGAACAGGTTGATCATGGGCGCGAACACGCCCTTGGGCAGGTCGGCGATGCGGTTGCCGTCCAGGTAGAGGTAGGTGAGCTCCGAGAGGTCTTCGAAGGCACCGGGCTTGATGCTGCCGATGTCATTGTTGGACAGGTAGAGGTAGACGAGCTTCTTGAGCCCCTTGAAGGCCTGGCCGGCGACCTCGCGGATCTGACAGTGCTGCAGGTGCAGCGAGACCAGGCCCTTGCTCTCGCTGAAGGAGCCCGCGGGCAGGCTGCCCAGGGGGTTCCTCTGCATGTTGAGCAGCTTGGTGGCCTCGGACACCCGGGGGATCTTCCTCAGGCCCACGCTGTCGCAGATGACGTGCTGGAGGTCCCCGTGGCAGTGGCACTGAGCGGGGCATTGTGCCGGGGCTGCCTGGCCTGTGGGCGCCAGCACCAGGAGACAGCTCCCCAGCAGCAGTAAGGACGACGCCCAACACATGCCTCTTCCCCGGCGATCGCAAAACGCCACCAGTCTGCAAAATCGTCTGTTGCCCTTTACCTTTCAGAGTGGACGGGCAGTCTGAGCTCAGACAACAGCCTGCTGTGAAATGTCTGTTTGTTTTTTTAAAGGAAAAGCCGAGGCCGGTGTAGAGAGAGAGAGAGTGTGTGAGAGAGAGAGAGAGAGAGAGAGTGAGAGAGAGAGAAAGAGAGAGAGAGAGAGAGAGAGAGAGAGAGAGAGAGAGAGAGAGAGAGAGAGAGAGAGAGAGAGAGAGAGAGAGAAAGAGAGAGAGAGAGAGAGAGGGGAAGAGGCAAAAGGTGAACTGGTGTGTATGTGAGAAAGCGGAAAGAAGGGTGTGTGACTGTGAGAAAAGCAGAGCGGTGCAGCGAGAGTTTTGAGACGAGAGCGGCAAGTCGACAGAACACAGCACTATTTATAACATTTATTCGAAGGGAGGAAAAGAAACCTAAGGAGGGGTCTTACAGGGTTTTTACATTGAAAATAAAAGGAAGTTAGCTGTCTATCAGGATTCAAACATATAATAAACAGGTGGGGGTTATGTTTTTCTGTGTTTTGTTACCTGACATAAAACCTAACAATAGGGATAATTAACAAGAATAAACATAATTGATAATCGCATGTATAAATAATACCGTAGAATGCAATATAATACATATGTTAACAATGTATATAACCATATGTATAGTGACAAAATCATGGCATATGTTATACATGCATTAGTATTATACAAATCAGAAGAGCATGTCCTCTAGTCTGTCAAGGACATGAGGTTTGGTAGATGTAGATGCTGGGTCGGGCATCACTATTGTTTGCCAGTCTGGTGTCAGGAAACAGAGACACTCTTGTGTTTTATAACCTATAATATCTTCCAGATGTTTGGCAAGGTGATTCAAGTCATAACAATTGGAAAGGTTCTCTCTTACTCCTTTTTCTTCCCCGTCTCACCGTAAAGTGAAGGTTTTTAGATGCCAACGTTTAATTCTATGCTTCTTTATTTCACCTCTTTATGTAAGCAGTGGGCTCTTACATAAAGGGTCTCTGTGGTGCACCCTGGGACGCGTCGAGGCGATTGGGGCTATTGACTTTCCGTAGTGTTAGATGGAAAAGGTAGGAGCCACAGAGTTATGTTCAAGGTTATGCTCAAGGTGTGTCGCTGCAAGGAATGCTCACGTTATACAGCGGAGCCCCTCCAGCACCCAACGCTGAGGGGGGTAGATGGAGGAGGTGTTGAGGACATGCTTCTGCTGCCACTCTCGCTCCCCCCCCAAACCCCCCCCCCCCCCCCCCCCTCCCCCCAGGCTCTGGCCCCTGACTGCCATGGTCCCCCAGATGGATAGATTTCTGGAGGGGCTCGTCGTTCCACCCATGATAACTGGAATTTTGTATTTTATAGGGAATGTCACATCTTCGATAAAGAAATGTCCAGGTGGACGTTCACCGCATCTGCTTCCCTCCTGTATCTCCTTCTCCATCCAGCGGGAACTGCCTGTTTTAAAAAATAAAACAGATGGGCCTTAAACAGAACAGTGTATGCATCGGTATGTGCACTACACATGCATGTTGTCTTGCGTGGAACAGCACCATAACCGTGAAACGTTAACGGTATTGATCTTAACCAAAGTTATATAAAACTAAAGTATGGTTGTAATTCAATCAATGTGTATCACATTTTGTAATTTCTTGTTCATTTTTATATTTGCATTTACTTTCTTAAAGCTAAGGTAGGCAATTATAGAGAAACCTGCCAGAGTAAACTAGATTTTGAAAAGATCCTACCCCTCCCTTCAGGCCTACCTCCAAAGCCACTCCACCAAAGCACGTGGCAGCCATAGGGCTGCCTAGCCTTGTGGAAGACTCCTGTCATGCGCAATGAGTGCATGGGCATGTGAGTGCAGGTAGCTGGGCAGGTAGGTAGACGGACAGGTAGGCCAGCCAATCATTTCATTCGGGCTGAATGAAATGATGACAGGCTTGCGACAGCCACAGATACTGGAACTTTTTAATATTAATATTATTATTTAGGAATTTGTTGCATATGAATAGTTTTGAGATATGGATGTGTGTCATACGGCCTTTATTGATAATCTAACTGTGTATTCTAGTGTGTATAATATGTATAAATGTCATCCAACCAACATAATAGTTACACCACAAATAGGTCAATGTACTCATCCAATATTTATTTCAGTTGCATTTAAATTAGAGGACACGGAGACCTGTATTATCTAAAGATATAGTTTCTAAGTTACAAAAACATTGATCAAGATTGACCAGAATCTGCTTTCCCCTCCCAATAGTCTCACTCCTCCCCAGAAATGTTTGAATTCATAGAATTTACACTTTTTCCTCTCTACTCGTTAAGATTCAGAAGATCAAACTAAGTGAGCAGGTGGAGAGATTGCTCCGATTTGGAGGAAACAAAAAGGAAATTATTTCTTAATGGAATGTAAAAACTAAACAGGTATTTTCACTCTTCTTCCTGTTCTGTCACCAGGTCTAGTGGGAGAGTGATTCCAGGAGACACCCAAGGCATTGTATCCGGACTTCAGTGCAGCAAATGTTGGAAATATTTAAATAGTCCAAAAATAATGGTTACAACAACAAATAGACAAGTTTCTCAAGAATCCAGGGACAAATTGTGATGAGACACAGGTGTTGCAAACAGGTGTTGCAAACCAAACTATTAAATGCACGAATTCACTGTCATATTACGTTATCAGGGTTGTACATGTGTATATTTGTTGTTTAGCACACATTAAACATTCTTCAGCACAGTAACCTCATTATTCTAATGCTTATTATTTAATACTACCTCATATCACATTAGCTGTGGTGTCAGCCTCAATGTTGTTTTCTACAAAACATACCACCAAATTTACAAAATTTGAAATATTTTGCTATCAATATAAGTAAAACCGAAAAAACGGTTCAAACCCTTGCATAAGGCATTCTTTTCACTGGAATAACGTTTAATCAATCTGAGAAGCAGATATACATTTTTTTGCCTTTAAATTCCATTCAGACAGACACATACACAGACCAGGGTACATGCAACGTCTACACACCTGGCACTGGGCAACAGGATCGCATGTCGTCTAGACCTGGAGTTAACACCAGAAATAGCTCTTAGGGGCCTGGATCAAAACAAACAAGGCCTCCTGGCTCACTGCCACCGGCCACCACACTTTAGATTCCTTGGGTTTCTATTTTGGATTGAGATGTGATTCCAACATTTTTCTCATACAGCACTAAATAATAGTTCCCGTCAGTTATAAATGTGTTGCTCTTGAGAAACCACTGAAATATTAAATAATCAAAGGGAGAGGAATGCTCCAGTTAGCAAACCAGTTGCCAGTTATACCAAAATAATTTGCCATTGTTCAGGATATTTGTGTCATTTAGTTATTTATCTTAGTCTAGGTGTGAGCTATAGATCATTTAGTACATTTAGTTGGATGTGCTTTTATACAAATCTATAAAGCAGAGACTGATTGTTGCCAGCAACAGAAAATCCTGTGGTAGATTCCTTGCTGAGAAAGGATGCAGTGTCACCCTCTTGTGGTTATTTAAAACACCACACATTCTTTGTAAACCTGCTCCAGTCTTACACCACTATCACGTCCCGAAGTAACAATTTAATCACTATTAATTCGTAAAGGCCTATTTAATGCTTGATACAAGATAACAGAATACACTGCGCTTCCGTATCTCCCCTTTAAAATGTAGGCTATGTGGCATCTACATTCTTTGAGAATACACAAAACTGTGACTGAATGTGTGGTCCCAGAAGAATTCCCCTTCATTCAGACTTTCAAAGGTTAAACAAAAACAGGGACTCTTTTGGAACCACTTTATAGCCTGACTCCTTCATACAAACTTTGTTAAGCTAGAATACTGTTTTGAGCTCCAAATGGTGATTGAGAGAGTACTGGGCCTATGTACTGTTATTACTCTTTTCATCCAGTGATATTCCCAGCAGTGTGGTAGGGTTGCTGTGCGCCTATAATACTACTTAAACGTATGTTTTTCATGTGTTTATGCACTGTGACAAAAGTGTATGTTTTATTGTGTCCAATGTTCATTTAATAATGTTTTATTCAAATCCTACAATGCATTTACATCATTGTTTTATTACTGGGAAATAATACAATTCTTACATAATGAGGCGAGAAACTAATTGAATAAATAAAAATCTTCTGTTAATTAGTTTTACAACAATACTCTCTTGCATGACTGGACTGTTCAGAGACTCAATCCCATGCATGCAAAGCTTGAACCTCTACTGCATTGTTGGCCCCCTTTACAAATTGATGGAGTAAACATTGCCCCCTAGCGGATATATATTTACGTACAAGTTATGGGCAACATTGATAACCAAAGGGCATATTGATCACACTTTCATTCCGATATGGCCATCAATTCCCAACCCAGTGTGTCCATTTTGAAAGGCATTTGATTTGATGTTGAGTGCTATAGCAATGGTCTCCAACAGGATATGGGTACTTTGACTCAGCCTCCTCCTTTCTTCTCCAGCAGGTACTCCATCTGCTTCTGTCTCCTTTCCAGGACCTCCTTCAGCTTTGCATCATTGCGCGCTCGCTCCTGGGCCCTAAGCTCTTCCACGTCCTGGAAGAACATATGGCTGAGGGAGGATACCAATAATAAATAACATTAGCTATACCGCATACAGTTTATGACACAAAAGAGAGACATTCCTTTTGTTCAACTTCAGTCCCCAGATGTCCTGGGTCCCTTGGCCTGGGACCGCTCCCTGTCTGAAGTCCTTCTGGGTTTTTCAGGAACCTGGACCCTGGGGACCCGCCCTGGCACTTTGGTCCCCGTACTGGGACCCTTCTCCTGGGAACCAAACTTAACCTTAAAACCCTGACACTAGAAGCAAACCCTGACCCTAAAACCAAACCCTAACCCTAAAACAAAAACCCAATCCTATAACAATCTTAACATTAAAATCTAAGAACAGAAGCCCTAACCCCAAAACCAAAACCTTAAAACCGAACGTTTAAACCAAAACCTAACCCTAAAACCAAAACCTAACCCTAAAACCAAAACCTAACCCTAAAACCAAACCCCGACCCTAAAACCAAAACCTAACCCTAAAACCAAAACCTAACCCTAAAACCAAAACCTAAAACCAAACCCCGACCCTAAAACCAAAACCTAACCCTAAAACCAAACCCCGACCCTAAAACCAAAACCTAACCCTAAAACCAAAACCTAACCCTAAAACCAAACCCCGACCCTAAAACCAAAACCTAACCCTAAAACCAAAACCTAACCCTAAAACCAAACCCCGACCCTAAAACCAAAACCTAACCCTAACCCAAAACCTTAAAACCGAACGTTTAAACCAAAACCTAACCCAAAAACCAAAACCTAACCCTAAAACCAAACCCTAACCCTAAAACCTAACCCTAAAACCAAACCCCGACCCTAAAACCAAAACCTAAAACCAAACCCCGACCCTAAAACCAAAACCTAACCCTAAAACCAAAACCTAACCCTAAAACCAAACCCCGACCCTAAAACCAAAACCTAACCCTAAAACCAAAACCTAACCCTAAAACAAAACCCCGACCCTAAAACCAAAACCTAACCCTAAAACCAAAACCTAACCCTAAAACCAAACCCCGACCCTAAAACAAAACCCCGACCCTAAAACCAAAACCTAACCCTAAAACCAAAACCTAACCCTAAAACCAAACCCCGACCCTAAAACCAAACCCCGACCCTAAAACCAAAGCCTAACCCTAAAACCAAACCCCGACCCTAAAACCAAACCCCGACCCTAAAACCAAAGCCTAACCCTAAAACCAAACCCCGACCCTAAAACCAAAGCCTAACCCTAAAACCAAACCCCGACCCTAAAACCAAAACCTAACCCTAAAACCAAAACCTAACCCTAAAACCAAACCCCGACCCTAAAACCAAAACCTAACCCTAAAACCAAACCCTAACAGTAAAACCTATCCCTACCCTAGCCGGACCAATGTACATAACTATGTTCACCTGGTTAGCTGTCATTAAAGCAACTCATTCATTACGCATCAACCATGAAAACCAGTCGATGAGCTAACACATACCTGTTGTAGAAAACAGTGGCCAGTCCTACAATTAGCGTCCCAAACAAAATGGGTTTAGTGAGACGTTTCCCAGCGGACAACTGTGATGGTTTCATAGTCAAATGCACTGCAAAATACTATCATGTAGCCTTTCAATTACGTTCAAAGTACCCATACGCACAGTGGCGAAGTTACACAACACACACACGCACACACACCCCCCTTACACAGTTGTCACATTGACCTCTCTCGCAAAATGATCAACCACGACTTCCGTTCCCCTTTTATTATAAAAGGTTTGAGATAGAAGTATGTGTGCCAATATTTTCTTTAAATAGCATTATGTCAAAAGAAAGGTCGAATACATTTAGAGCCAACATATTGCTTGAGGTTATCCGTGGTTTCCATGGTATTGTAGCGCGGAACCTAGGCGTGACAAGGTTCCGCCGACAGGTTTTAGTGACGGACCAGTGCGTCACGCTGCTTCCGCACAATACAGGACGTTGTCATTTGTTTACAAATGATTTTGCTAATGCCTGGAGTCCTAAGAAGTGGATCTGATAATGAACATAATTGATAAAAATGTCCAGGAAGCGCTCCTCTGACCGGTCTGATAGGTTTGACTATTTGCAAACGCTGGTAACGGAATTTCAAGACACTGATAATGATGGTACGTGCTACTGGGTTTTGTAGATAAAATAGTATATTTATAACACATTCTGATCGTTTCCCCCTTAATTAAACATGTTGAGAAAATGTCCAGAACGAACATTAAGCTACTCAGTGTATAACTATATACTATTACGTGCTCAACCTCTCACATTTGAATATGTTATATTTGTTATAGAGGCGAAGGAGCAGGTCTTGGCAAACCTGGCCAACTTTTCATACGACCCGAAAAACATGGAAGATTTGAGGCAGCTGCAAGTGACTGATCTCTTTTTGGACATGCTCACCGAAGATAACGAGAACTTTGTGGAGTTTGGAATGGGTGAGAGACAAGCATACACAATACTGAAACCCTAGTATACATATCTGTATTCCCTAATTTCCCATCTGGAATTAATAAAGTAGATGTTATCTAATGTATGCCACTAGCGTATATCATCAACCTCTGATATTAAACGGTTTCATTTGAAGTATTCATCCAACAGCTGCTATGTATTTTACCCATGTGGTGCTCCAAGGTGGATTATGCAACCTCAGCATGGACCGCGAGTGCCGGGACCTCATCTTGGAGAGCGGAGGGATCCCATTGGTCACGGCTTGTCTCTCCAGCCGCAGGGAGGAAATCGTCCTCTCCGCCATCACAACACTCATGAACCTGACCACGGCGGCGTCGCGCCCCCAAGTCACGGAGGTGGCCGTGGTGCAGTGCATGCTGCGCTTCTCCCTGTCGGAAAGCCCGCGTCTACGCAACCTGGCCGGTGTGTTCCTGCAGGACTGCTGCACGGAGCCGCAGGTGGTCAGGGCGGAGCAGACGATGCCGGACGGGCCGCAGACGGTGCTGGGGATCCCGCTGCCCGTGGACTCGGTCCCTTGAGCCGCGGTGCTGTGTCTCTGAAGCCGGGCTGTTTTCTTCCTTTTTATGGGAGAGTGAATCATATCTCTGCGAGAGGAAACTAGTTTGGGTTTTGTTGCTTATTAAAACTTTGTATTGAGAATTGCATGTTTTTGGTATTTTTATATTTAAAGAATTGCGTAAGAAATTGCATTTTCTTTAGTTTCATTTTTGTTTTGCCTTTTGAAAAATTGAATGCTACTCTATTGTGTCAAACATTAAATAACCACATGAAAACTGAATCAGTTGTTACTTTGGGACGTTGTAATGGGGTAAGACTGGAGCAGTGAATGATTATTTGCCTCATGAGGGCGACAAAGCAGCCTTTCTCTGCAACACGATTTTCTGTTTTCATTTATCTATCTACTACACGTCTTCATTTTTAAATGTGTGGTTTTAAAAGCTGTGTTAGCTACATTCTTCTATATATGCAAGTGATATTTCTACATCATTGTTTTTATTGAGTAAAAGACAGACAATGTAAGGATTACAAATACAAGGCAACATTTATAATAGATACATTTAAAAGTAATGAAGAATGTTTAATATAGTCTTTATTTATATTTATATGCATATATGAATCATCCCATATGTAATATAGTTTATTACTCAGTTTAAAACTTTGGTTTGCACTTTCTGTCTATCATCACAAACAGCTTAATCTGTCGGTCAATGGACAACTTGATAATTATTTTGGACGGTTTAAATATTGTACTACAAATGTCCTGGTACAATGTGTGGCTCCTGAACTCTCTCCCTAGAGAAGTGCTCTGGTAACAGAACAGGAAGAAACTGTTAAGTATCTGACATTCCAACCCGCTGATAAGATTTCTGTTTTACGTCCTCAAAGTCCAAACAACTTCTCAGCCTGTTCTCTTAGTTCGAACTTCTGAACCTGAAAAAGAGTGTAAATTGTGTGAATTAAAACAAATCGTTTGAGGTGAAGGTATTTATGGAGGGTTTTGGGGAAAGCAAACAGGATTCCTGTCCATATAATGTTTTTATTATTAACATGGCATGCACTGCCAAGCTGAGAAACATATCTCTCGATATAGTTAATAACTTATTAGTCCTTGACATCTGGCCTACTTAACATGAGGGACTGCAAAGTGATGTGATACTATCACAGAGCTGAATTTATGAGCAATGTTGCAATTAGTAAACCTTCAGAAAGATACAATGGAAGTCATTCCTACTCCTGCTGTGTTTTAGGCTGTGGGCTAAAACATGAGTTAAGTGTTATGAGAAGATGAGTATATAAGTATGGTGAGTATTTGAGTATAGTGAGCATATGATTATTGTGAATATATATGAATATAGTGATTATAGTCAGTAACAGTTTGAGTATAGTGAATATGTTTATTTGAGTGAGTATAGTGAGTATGTTTATTTAAGTAGTGAGTATAGCGAGTATGAATATAGTGAGTATGCGTGTATGAGTATAGTGAGTATATGAGTAGTGAGTATGTTTATTTGAGTAAAGTGAGTATAGTGAGTATGTTTATTTAAGTAGTGAGTATAGCGAGTATGAATATAGTGAGTATGCGTGTATGAGTATAGTGAGTATATGAGTAGTGAGTATGTTTATTTGAGTAAAGTGAGTATAGCGAGTATGTTTATTTAAGTAGTGAGTATAGCGAGTATGAATATAGTGAGTATGCGTGTATGAGTATATGAGTAGTGAGTATGTTTATTTGAGTAAAGTGAGTATAGCGAGTATGAGTATAGTGAGTATGTGTGTGAGTATAGTGAGTATGTTTATTTGAGTAAAATGAGTATAGCGAGTGAGTATAGTGAGTATGTGTGAATGAGTATAGAGTATATGTTCATTTGAGTGTAGTGAGTATGTGTGTATGAGTATATGTTTATTTGAGTATATTGAGTATATGTTAATTTTTTATTTATAACTTGTTTACTTAACAGCCTGTATGCTTGTTTTTAAACTTGTTTCAACTATGTACAGGACATTAATCAGTTGGACAGTTATGTAAGCAAGAGTTAAGTGTTAAATGGTAGCATGCATGATCTAATGTGTTGCATATGAACTGCAAGAACTATTAACCCCACGTTGAAATCAATTTACATAGGAACACAAGACCATCCAGGGAGCTATACTTAACTGTATCTATTGTGCAATCTGTACCTTTGGGGAAAATCAGAAGAATGCTGTGTCTAATGTAAATGCAGATGGTCCTGAAGGAACTTACCTTTCCACTCACAGTGAGTGGGTAGCTGTCTACAAAGGTCACGTATCGTGGAATCTTGAAATGGGCGATCTGACAGCACCGGATAAGGAAGGTTATGAATGTTCAGGACAGTCAGCAGGTTAACTTAAAGCTATAAGGTAGCATTAAATACGCAACATGACAATATTTTAGTTATGACTTCAGGAGGGCAGATAATGTAGGACCATCTAAACCAGATGTTTAAATTATAAACCCACTCTCTCACCTTGCCCTTGCAAAATGCTGTAATTTCTTCTGCAGTGCATTCCTGCCCTACATTGAGCATGATGCAGGCGCAGACCTCCTCTCCCATCCGCGCATCCTTAACACCAACCACCTGGGACATAGTTGGAGAATACAAACGAACAACCTTTCACTCCCTCAGCTGTGAACACAGAGATGAACGGCCCTTTCTCCCTTTGCTAGTGCTTTTCCAACCAGTGGCCACTCATCACCCAACTACGGCGGTGTCAACCATGCAAGGCAACAGCCAGCTGGGAGCAGTTAGGTTTAGGTGTATTGCTCAGAGACACCTCGACACTCAGCTAGGAGGAGCCGGGGATCGAACTAGCAACCCTCCGGTTGTCAGTCAACCCGCTCTACCCCCTGAGCCACTGCCGCCCTGTAAGCAGTCTCCCCAGTGGGAGCTCCCTGGACCTTACTGGCTGGTTGGAAAGACTACCTGGGCGTCCATGACTTTGGGGTGCATGTGAAGGAACTGTTCGATCTCTGCTGGATAGATGTTCTCTCCGCCACGTATGATCATGTCCTTGATTCTGCCCTCAATACGGCAGTAGCTGTAGCTGTCCAAGCTGGCGATATCCCTGCACATGACGCACATGACACACACACACACACACACACACACACACACGTTTGTTGGGGTGTTACAACAGAAGTGATTGTAATTTATTTACTTTTCGATTTTGTGGTTTTGAAGTCAATGGATTTGTTCAGGCTCATGAAAACATGTTTAACCTGAAAGGATACAGACCACATCAAAACGTGTGTGTGGGACCAGGAAGGACTACATGTTGGGACTCACCCGGTCTTGTACCAGCCGTCCCGAGAGATGCATTCCCTGGTTTTCTCCTCATCATTCCAGTAGCCCAGCATCACGCAGTGACCCCGAATCATCAACTCCCCGGTCGCTCCCAGTGGCACGACCGCCCCAGTGGAAGGGTTCACGATCTTCGCCTGCGTCAGTGAACCCAAATGGAAGTTACCAAAGTGTTTTACTCAATTGGTAACTTGCATTTCCTATTTGTATCGAGTCCGTTTTACCCCAGCTTGCTATATAATATATTCATCTAACTGAATGAATTAATCTGAACTTAATGCAAATGAGATTGGATGAGTGCGGCATCAACCCATTTCCTTATTAAGTAATAGTTGGCCTAAACTTACAAAATGTACAAATTATGATAGAAAACAGGGCAATATCACACACATCTAAATCTCAAGCTGATACATCCAAAACTAAATAATCAATATACGTACATACATACATACATATATACATGTTCATACATACTGTACATACTATTTATCTTAAGAAGAAATATATATTTCTTCTTAAGTACAATCTCAAGAAAAAAACTGCAGCTCCGAAGATTTTTAATCTTAAGATACTTTTGTGATCCGCCCCCAAAACCAGTTGGTCCTGAATCATCCCTCATCCATGATGTCAAGGTGATGTAATGCTGGAGACCCTGCCTCACTGTGGTGCTCATACCTCTATGTGGTCCATGATGTATCCCACCGTCTCCGTCTTTCTCTCCTCGCTGTCGAAGGGGTCACCACAGAAAGTCACAGGGCTGTTCTCTGTCGTCCCATAGCCCAGCTGAAAATAACGAGCGATGCGGTTCATTAACATATTGATCAGGAGCATTGGAGTGTAAGAGCAAGGATTTAAGATGGTTCATTACTATAAACTACACTATGTCTTTCATGACGAGGAATTTGGGAAACTTCCAACTGCCAACATTTAGTCAGGCAGCCATGTTTGTTTGCCCTGGGTTCCTCCTGCTACTTGTTGTGGATCAGCCTACGCCACACTTCCTCAGAAAAGTACAGTGAGCATTTTCTCTTGAGGCGAATCGTACATCTAGAAAGTATAGACGCATGATGGGCTTGGGGTCGCGGGGTTTTAACCTGAGGTCACAGTGTTGGGATATGTAACTAACTGTGCTAACTGTGTATTACAACAAAATACATTTGTACACATGAGCAAGATCAACTTGAGGAATTTAATTGATCGCCATGGCTCTATTAATACAAAATAATAATAATGAAAATCATTTAACACAGCTGTTGAATTAGTTAACTCTGCTATTTGACTCACTGTTAATTGTTTGATGCCCATCTTTGAAATGACTTCCCTCACAAGTTCAGGAGGACAAGGAGACCCAGCCATGATGCCTGCAACACAACACGAGAAAAGCAGCATTGATAGGATCAGCTCTGATCTGAAAATCAACATGTTTAAAATCAGCCTACATTTATTGTTGTACTGATTCACGGTCTTCTTCAAAAAATGAAGATATGCTAAAACAGTACAACAAGCTATGAATGGTTATTAATTTACAATAAGTACACATCCTACAGAGGACAAAACAGCCCCTCCCTCACCATATGTCCTGCAAGGAAAGCTCTTCCTTTGAGTCATTTTTTACTGCTTCAATAAGCATCAGCACATTGTGAATCGTATTGCACCTCCCTACCAAACCGTTTCATCTGACAACCTTGTGCCCTGTGCTAGGGCCAACATATCATTAGCTCACTATTTTGGGAGGTTGTAATATTCATGTTTTTTATCCTATGGTCCTCATTTTTGTGTGTGGCCCCATTATGATGTGATGCTATAAATACAAGGATAAATCTACAATTTGTAAACTTGTACCTCACCTCCCTCTACCAATGACAAGTCGTACTTGGTGGTCGCGTAGTGGGAAAGCATGTCCACATACATGGTCGGTGTGCCATAGAGGAAGGTGCACCTATAAGGGAGAAGGAAAACGCCATAATATAAACGTATGTTAACATGACGGTGGTGAGCAATGGATAAATAATGAATGTCGTGTGGAGCATGCTGACACAGCCCTGCTTAGGTGGTTCCTCTGGGTGGAGAAGCCCCTCAAAGTGCTCCTTCTACCTTCTGACAATATCACCAGTGGAAGTGTTTCACTACCTTTGTTAAGAATACCTTAGGTGGTTCCCCGCTTTCCCCTTTGCGGAATGGTTCTCCAGAACCTCTGAGGCTAATCTACTCCTACTATGTTATAGCAGAACCTCTGAGGCTAATCTACTCCTACTATGTTATAGCAGATCCTCTGAGGCTAATCTACTCCTACTATGTTATAGCAGAACCTCTGAGGCTAATCTACTCCTACTATGTTATAGCAGATCCTCTGAGGCTAATCTACTCCTACTATGTTATAGCAGATCCTCTGAGGCTAATCTACTCCTACTATGTTATAGCAGAACCTCTGAGGCTAATCTACTCCTACTATGTTATAGCAGATCCTCTGAGGCTAATCTACTCCTACTATGTTATAGCAGAACCTCTGAGGCTAATCTACTCCTACTATGTTATAGCAGATCCTCTGAGGCTAATCTACTCCTACTATGTTATAGCAGATCCTCTGAGGCTAATCTACTCCTACTATGTTATAGCAGATCCTCTGAGGCTAATCTACTCCTACTATGTTATAGCAGATCCTCTGAGGCTAATCTACTCCTACTATGTTATAGCAGAACCTCTGAGGCTAATCTACTCCTACTATGTTATAGCAGATCTTCTGGGGGGAGACGGAATAGAGCCTGGGCCGGAGATTAGAAACTGCAAGGGGGCGATATTCTACAGAAGAAAAACTAATTTGCACGAGTGGATGAAGCTTTCAGAAGGGGATTTAAGTGTATATTTTTACAGTGGTCAGTCTACATCAGTGGTAACCAACCTTTTTAAGCCCAAGATCCCTAACCTCAGCCTTGGTGAAAGGCAAGATCTACCTATTGAAGCGTTGAGAGAATAAGACAGCCCAGATTTTACTTCCAACTTGAGGCCTTTTATTTGGCTAATTGTATTTGAATAACATGAAATGGTTTGGTCCAACTTTCAAATTGATGCAACCAAGAAAACACTAACTAGCATTTCAAACAGGCCATAGGCCACCTGAAGCCATCTGTAAAAGGCTTCTTGTGTTTAGCCAAAAGGTGACTTATCCGAAATGATGCTTCAGTAGCAGCCTTATTTTGAGCAGCAGGTTTTGTGAAATACGATTGCTGGGCCTTCAACCCCGATTTCAGCTCGGCAACTTTCCTTGCACGGATTGCGCTCTTTGGCAGGTAGCTGTCTTTGAATTTCTGGTGATTGGTGTTGTGGTGCCACTCCAGATTTCCTCTTTAGACAGTGCTTGTGTTTGGTGGCACAACATACATACACACTTGTCATTCACCAAGGTAAAAATAAGTTTCTCTTCCCATTCTGAATGGAAATTGTACGTTTTATACCTTCTTACTTGGAGCCTCCGCCATACTAGCTATACCGCTATATTATATAGTCATATACTGACATTTGCGACAGTTACGTGCCGGAGTCTCTCCAAACTCCTCCCACGTCCATCCAAGCTGATAATAATTCAGATAACCTACTTCTCACTCTCAGAGGCAGCCAGGTTAGCCCGTCCGTCGTAGCCAGCGGAGGGGAAGACCAGGGAAGTGCCGTGCATCGCCATAGACATCCCCCCCCCCACGGAGCCGAAGCAGTGGTACATGGGCACGGGCAGACATATCCGAATGTTCGGCTAGGACAGCAAAGCAGAATGAGCCTTTAGTTACTCTGCAGATGCTTTGTCCAAAGCCACTGACAGCAGCTTAATGCTGCCCCAATTCCAATTATCGATATCAATATCAGAATTCCTTGTGGGGAGTTTGTTTTTAGTGAACTCACCTTCCAGGTGTATCCCATGCGAGAACCAAAGAGGTGGACGTTGTTGATGATGTTGTGGTGGGACAAGGTGGCTCCCTTGGGCATCCCAGTGGTACCCTGGAGACACACATTAGGTTTCAACACAGATCAAATCCCACCACTCTCTAGTGGGATGGCTACAGCAGGACAGAGGAGTTTGGAAAAAGAGACAGTGGAGAGATTAAGTTAACACTCTTGAGTGTGGATTATATTTCACGGGGACAGGTGACAAGCAAGACATTGACAACAAAATGTAGATCAGTGACCTAGATTCTACATCTACATGCAAAAAATAGTTATATTACTGTACCATATACATTGTATATTATGACATTTTTTGTCAAAACATGTGAAGTCCAGTTGATCCAAAATTCACAACGTGCTCATGAGCAGGACATTTAACAGTCAAGAATTCTCACTGTCTGCCTCTCGGTCTGTGAGCATGAGGATTGGCGGGTAAACACAATCAAAACACGTGGATTTGCTCGTTTGTGGGCACTATTGGAGGAAACTTCCTATCCAGGACAGTTCGCATGCGCTTACTTGTGTTGGATAGAACAAAGAAACTGCTATGGGAGTTGCTAAACACTGGTTTGGAATATAATGGATACGGAAAACATGGCTGATTTCCATCTCGACATAGACAATGTCAACAGTTAGCCTGTGGTTTTAGCAAGCAGGCCTAATCCCGCATACAAAGACAACATCAAATTAATATGAATATCAGAATCAGATTGTGATTCATTACCAAGTGGACCCTTTATAGGCTATGCATTATTGCTCTCTATGAATATCTGCTTCACACAATCTGGCGTTCTGTGAGAAGAGCCTCAAGGTTTAAATGTGTGGCTCCAACAGACACAGGTCGTGCTTTATCCCTTCAGCCATTGGCTTCTTCAACAAATGTACCTGAGGTGCTCATTGTTTCTATTCATTGATATTCACTTAACTTGCGTACACTGCTGTGTGTTATTCTTGTTATCACTCATTTAGTTTAATCAAGAGTTGTGACTCGGGCTGGTCCTCCTTGACCGAATGTGTTCTACCTCTGATGATAATGATGTTACTGTTATCCCTGTGTAGTTTGTTTGTTTTGTATGATATTTTACAACTATGACTACTGCTGTGAAACAAATGGCTTCATGTTAAAGATGGCCGCTACTCAACGCCTGGGGGCGCCGTGGTTACCGAGGTGAACTGGATGTTGATTGGGTCGTCGAAGGAGAGCTTCTTCTGCAGGTCCTGGAGCAGCCGGGTGTGCTGGCTGCCGGCAGCCTGCCTCACGTCATCCAAGTGGAACATTCCAGGGTTCCGGCTGTCCGTGACGATCACCGTCCTCAGATGAGGGAGTCTGGAGACGGTTGGGTTGCATGTTCAGCAGGGTGTGCTAGTAGCTTGATCACAATGTGATTAGAGAGGTCATGTAGCCCTACTTGCAATAGCGACAACATGAACTGGTTTTGCCCAGAAAATAGAATGTACGGCCAAAATAGGTGTGATATGTTTACCATATTTGTCACTGTTTTGTATTTTGAAATTTCGAGAGTCTTGCGCCGTACCTAGCGCTCTTAATGGCTCCTGGGGTGCAGGAGTCGATCTCTGGGCATATCGTCCTCAGCATTTCAACGTATTGCTGAGTCTTAAATGTTGTTGGACAGACCACAGCATTGCATTCCACCTACCCAGAGAGAAGCAGAGCCCACAAAAGGTTCATTTACCCTGAATTTCCTTTTTCGTAAAGGAGATTATAGACCAAAATGACGACTGACCTTTCGCAACGTAAATTCCACCTCGTTCACCTGATAGGCCGGGTTCACTGACACCTGGAGAGCGTAAACAAACAACATCCAACTGGACTTGAACCATGCCCACACATAACGAATGGTTCTGCCAAATCTAGGCATGGTTCAAAACAAATTGCAAGTTTCTGGGGCTTTGCAGTGAGTAAGAAACCAGTTTGTGTTGCATACACAGGTACATCTTCCCTGCTATGAGACTCTGTGTGCTCACCAGTATTATGCCGGCTTTGGCTGTGGCAAACTGAAACAGGAGCCACTCATAGATGTTGGGCCCCCACATGCCCAAGCGTTCCCCCCTCTGTAGTCCCAGGGCCAGCAGGCCTGCAGCGGTCTGGTCCACCTGGTACAGAACCCATCCCATACGTTAGACAGGTCCTGTTACACACACACACACACACACACACACACACACACACACACACACACATACACACACACACCATACAAACACACACACACACACATACACACACACACACCATACAAACACACACACACACACACACACACGCACACATACACACACACACACCATACAAACACACACACACACACACACACATACACACACACACCATACAAACACACACACACACACACACACACACACACACATACACACACACACACACACACACACACACACACACATACACACACACACACCATACAAACACACACACACACACACACACACACACACACATACACACACACACCATACAAACACACCCACACACACACACACACACACACACACACACACACACACACCATACAAACACACACACACACACACACACACACACACACACACACACACACACACACAAACCGTTTCCTTGGGACTAAGGGCCCAAGGAAGAGGTTTCTCTCAATGAGAACCCACACTGGTTCCTTTCCACAATGAGGAGTCACAATGATGAACCTACTGATCCGACTCTGAGAGATTGACCGTAAACTGTTCCCTATCTGGTTCGCTGACAGGGCTGGCTAGAATTAGCTATTTCAGGCCTTTCACACTTTTCCAAAGCTTTCCGTGAGCAATTAAATCTTCATTAACAGTTATATCAACAACCTCTCAATATGTAAAGTTTAGTAAAAGCATAACTGTGTTAGCACTATAATCTAAAGGAAACTATATATTATCATAAAGTAATGGGCCATAGGCAAATTTACACAGAAAGTTATTGGTGATGAATGCTGTAATGCAACTGCTGTTCATGTTGTTTGTAATACCTCACCAAGTTGATTCAAACATCTGTGCTTAGAAAATACACCAAAAAGTAAAGATCGGGTGACTAAATAAACCACCTCAATAAGGCTACTAGCCTAAATCACCCAATCAAATCCCTGTTCAACAATTAAAACGTAATTATAATAGTTATAATAAACCAATTTATAAATGTTCTGTCAACAAAAGCTGGAACTTTTACATTCTTTATCGTTGGAGTTATATTTATGTAGCGATGTTTTTGCCAGATTGACCTTTCCCCTAGTTCAGAACAGGAGCTCTGGGGGGCGGCCTTGTGCCTCCCTCTATACATCTATCTCCCTGGTTCAGTTCCAGCCTGTGGCCATTTCCTTTCCTGTCCAGCTTCACTCTCCTGTCCATGAAGGCAAAATATCTAAAGTATCCATAAAAAGCACTAAAACAAAGAAAATAATTGGAGTTATTTTACAATGTAACAACGGGCTAAGGTGGTTACAAACCAGATAACCAAACGTTATCTCTATTAATAAACAGGAAGAGTACACATACAGTATTTAGACACTGTTGAATAGTTTCTACTTACACTATGCATGGAAAGCCATGTCAATGTCTGTCCTAAGAATCAAGCCTGGCCTCAAACATGGATATGATCCAAGGTCAAAAACAAATAGTTACACATTGACCAGGTATCTTGTTCCACTGTCACATGGAATAGAGTGTTGAAAGGGGTCAGGCTAGACTTGATCAAATACAGCCCCAGCTATACTCATCTTAAGATTATTACCATTTACTCTTGGACTCATCTAGTCTGTTCTTTTATTTAAGTGATGGAGTTATGCAGAGGGTGAGGGTTAGGGTAAAGGTCAGTCTCACATCCTGCTGGAACTCAGCGAAGGTCTTCCGGACCCCCTCCTGCAGGAAGACCAGGGCCTCGATGTCTGGCCAGCGCTCCACCGACTGCAGCAAGGTCTCAGCGATGGTGCTGTGGAGCAGGGACCTGCTGGAGGTGCCATGGGCGTAGCTGGTGGTAAGGGTGGGGATGCTGGGTCGACTATCCACGTGGATGCCACTGAGTGGAGCAGAACAGCGTAGGGAATATCAGCAGGTCAATGACTCCTCACCCAATGTCAAATATCTTCCAGGCCAGGCAGCATAGCAGAACCATTGCACTGGAGCGCCGCCTATGCATATTTACAACTAGGCAGAGGCCAGGGGAGAAGGACACACAGCTCATTTGGTCAATGAAATAGTCAAAATTACATTAAACTCAGTAGACCTATGAGTTTTCTAGTAGGCCCATTTAACCATTTAACCATTTAACCTATTTCTGCATTCTGTTTCTCTGTACAAAGGTGATAACATATAATCATCTATATCAGGGGTATTCAACTAAAATTTAAAGAGGTCCAGTTAGAGAAACATTCTTGAAGCAAAGGTCCAGAAGATCATAATGTCTAACTATTTAGTGTCATATATTTTTAAGTAGCTTAGTATTTGTATCAACATCTGCATGTAATCAATACCTGACTGTCAAATCAAATTAATTCAGTATGATTCAAAAACGTTTTGACAATATGTATTGTCATGTAACATAGAACTGAATATACAGTATATGTATGACTGCAGATATAAAATAAAACTGTAAAATAAGAGAAAATAAATAACTTGTGCATGTTCAAATAAAGTACTTAACTTCAGAAAAATAAAATACAGGGAGCAAAAGCTTGAATTTCCCTTTTCTGTTTCACATCTTGACTCAACAGTCTCAACCAATTTTACAGATAATAAATCTCAACATATCTTAACAATTGAAATGTTGTATCACTTTCTTCCCCTCTTATATCCCACTCACCAACTTTTTTGCTCAGTGAGAGAATTGAGCTCTAGCTTGTTCTGCCAGGATTTTAAATCTGGGCTTGAATGGGGTCAGGGCCATTCTCATACACATGTGGAGGTGCTCATTGGTGAGCCTGGAACGATATTTCGTTTTGATGATGTTCATGTGGAGAAAGCTGCCTCGCAGTTGTATGTGCTGCCAAATATGGTCAAGATGTACAGGGCTACTTTCCTCAGACCTGGGAAAGCTGTCTCAGAGACCATTTGGAGCCAGAAAGTGGCTTCTTACAAACTGCTCTTTCAGGGCCACATCTGCTTGGAGATCAACCCATTGCAACTGGAGAGGCCCAGCATTTACCCATTTAAAGTGCTGTGTGACTTCCTTTGAGAACCCCCTGACATCTGTGATGAGACATGGCTTCTGAATGAATATGGTGAGCTGCTGTCCAAAGCTGAAGCTGTCAAAACGATTGTTGAAGTTTCACATTGGCACTTTTTAGTGCCACGGTTTCTGAACATATGAGACACACTGGTTTAGTGCTCCCAGTGGGAAGTGTGAACAGAAATGAGTCTGTCCATTCCGGATTAAATGCTCTATTTTCACTGTCCACTTTTCTTTTTTTGGAGCACACCATTTGTTCCTTATCTTTCTCTCGTCACTCGTCTGTATCTCTTCCTTTCTCTGTCTCACTCGTCTCTCCCTTTGTTGTCTCTACCTGTATAGCTATCTTTTTCTTTCTGCCGTCTTTTCATGTGTAACTTGCCTCTAACTCATCTGTCTTCAGAGTCGCAATGTTTACCGCATGGAATGCACAGAGTGGTATCACGTGGGATGGCTTAACTCGCATGCAATTGGTCTGTGCGTTTCCTGCTAAACCACTACCGTAAAGACTACAGAAGCTGTGCCGGTTAAAATAGAAGCGCCCCGTTAGGTTTTAAATCATAACCTTCTGTTTTTGGCTGTAGGTCCGCCTGTTAGTGACCTATGCTCTACATCGTATGTACCCTATCTGGACTAGATGTTCCAGACTCATCACGATGAGCCATAATGACCTAGTATTGTGTCTGCAGAAGAATGGGTGTTTGTGGGGTCAGGTCAAAGAGGAGATTCGTCACATGCTACAGCATGGCACAACTGCAGAGCAGCCTCTGTAACGAAACTCCTTTGGCAACATACAGTAGCAGTTACTGTCCCTTGCAGAACCAGACGGGTTCTAGTGAAGTTGAGAGAGTGGAAGCAGGAAGTTGAGTGATTTCATGAGATTTGGTCTCGCAATGCCCCTGTCCAGTATAGATAGCGATAGAGTCTCAAGGGAATGACTCGCCAGCTGAGAGTTTAGAGTTCAATTTTTAGTTCAAAGTTAAAGGTACACGTCACATCAGATATCCTTTGGATATCAGATGTGCATTCAAATTACAGAGTTAAGCATAGCACGCGCGCGCGCGCGCGCGCGCACACACACACACACACACACACACACACACACACACACACACACACACACACACACACACACACACACACACACACACACACACACACACACACACACACACACACACACACACACACGTGGTCCATCTGAAGTTTATGAAGTTCCTCATCCCAACTGGGGAAAAATAAAATATGAGAAGAAATTTGGCCAACTAGTGGATAATGTCTCGCATATCCAGACTACATCACATAGAGCACATGTATAGAAATCACATCATATATGTTTGGCTGCTTTACGGTGCATCTATTTAATAGGAACAACTGTTTCTCTTCTGATTACTAAATTATTTATACTAGACACCATTTACATAGTTGATGTCAAAATGCAACTCACCAACTTCTTTGAACGAGTGAACCTGGCTGTCTCAGGGGTCTGCAGACCCTTTCTGCCCTAGAAAATAAAACGTTCGGCAGCTGCAATCCGACTCTTGAAAACATTGTTTTCAACGTTGCAAGTTTCCTCTCCAAAACGTGTACAAAGAAAAATATCCCGAGCCCGCTGCGAATTCCACGGTGATTTGTTTACTTTCCAGAACGAGGTTGTTCTGCTTTATAAAAAAGAGTCATGTAATTCGTTTGTCGTAAACTACCCGAAGTGGCTGTGCACGCAAATTTGAAATCATCACGATAGGGAACGCCCAGACTACTTTAACTGGGCTGGATGGGTCGTTTCATTCAGCCTCCACGGCAGCTTTGAGAAGTTGAGCTTGTGGAATGACTCGCTGTATAACTTTTCCACTTGCTGGACTAAATCACTGAAACTTTGCAGAAACATAAGTTGAAAACGTACGTTATAATTGTCATTGGACCGAAATTAAAATTTTGCTCAATTTCACACCTCACATTAATTTTTCTCTGTATAACTGGCTTTACGACTTTCGACTTGTACTTGTATGTCCACTAGAAGGCAATGTTCCAACAGCAAATGTGAAATAATAAAACGTGTTGTGACGTTATAATGAATGGGTTTGATTCGGAATAATTGTATTCTTTCATCAAATAAAACAATTGATCAATTTCAATGGATAGGATCATTTTTATTAAAACATGCCAAGAAAGGAACTTCATAAATTAAGAAACATGAACAATAAAATAGACACATTTGCAGTATTGCACTTGTTTAAGTTCGATTTACATTTAAAAAAAGGTATGCTCGCATCAAAGTGCTCTACTTGCATGTAATATACAGAACTGAATAACAATATAATTAGATCCCATTGAAATTGCAACTACAGAAATAAAATACTGACTGGTGTGAATGATCAATATGACCAATATTATCCACCCACTAACCCATAGTTATAGTATGATGGCCCATTTGAACTCAAACGGACAAATATTTCCTTTTCAACGTATAAATAGTTGGATAAATAAAGGAGCACTAGGTATCGATAAAATCGGTGCTCTTGCCATTTACGGTAAATGCTAAAGCTTTGCATCCCACCATCAGACATTTTGGAGATAACAATTGATGGAGAAACCGCTTGAAAGCCAACTGTTCATATGGCACAGAATTCATAGTCTGCACTTCTTTTAACCATCCATCGAAGCGTTTCATTACTGACAAAAGCCTGGTCTATTCAGAAGACGACAACAACAGTAGCCTTTTTATTTTACAAGTAATTCAGAGACTCCCTTTCGAATTGCATATTGCTCTCTCCTTAGACAATGTGGTGCAAAAACAAAAACATCAGACGAAATACCAACCATGGGAGGCCACCCCTCAGCATCTGAAACATTGTTCTAGCAGTACTGGGCTGCCACGTAAACAGCATTAATACAGCACACTTACAGTACATATACACACTGACGGGGAGCAGTGGTCCAGCAGGCACCAGACAGCATGTGAGTGGCCACAACACAGAGACACAGAGAGAGACGGTGTGCCGGGTGCCGCGATGCAGCTCCTCACGTTACACATGCACAGCGCTATACAGTGTGAAGGGGCGCTAGCTATCTTTAGACATGGGGGTCGGGGTGGAGTTCCATCCTAGTGGAAGTGTTAACATGTACGGAAGGAGGCCGAGGGGGACGGGGAGGATGAGGGACGGGTGGGTGGTGTGTGGAGGGTGGTGTGTTTTGTGGGGGGGTGTTGGGTGGTGTGTGGTGGGTGGTGTGTTTTGTGGGGGGGTGTTGGGTGGTGTGTGGTGGGTGGTGTGTTTTGTGGGGGGGTGTTGGGTGGTGTGTGGAGGGTGGAGTGTTTTGTGGGGGGGTGTTGGGTGGTGTGTGGTGTGTTTTGTGGGGGGGTGTTGGGTGGTGTGTGGAGGGTGGTGTGTTTTGTGGGGGGGTGTTGGGTGGTGTGTGGTGTGTGGTGTGTTTTATGGGGGGGTGTTGGGTGGTGTGTGGTGGGTGGTGTGTTTTGTGGGGGGTGTTGGGTGGTGTGTGGAGGGTGGAGTGTTTTGGGGGTGTGTGTTGGGTGGTGTGTGGAGGGTGGTGTGTTTTGGGGATTGAGTGGTGGGTGGTGTGTTTTGTGTGTGTGTGTGTGTGTGTGTGGGGGGGGGGGGGGTTGGGTGGTGTGTGGAGGGTGGTGTGTTTTGTGGTGGGGGGGTGTTGGGTGGTGTGTGGAGGGTGGAGTGTTTTGGGGGTTGAGTGGTGGGTGGTGTGTTTTGTGGGGGGGGTTGGGTGGTGTGTTTTGTGTGTGTGTGTGTGGGGGGGGGGGGGGGGGTTGGGTGGTGTGTGGAGGGTGGTGTGTTTTGGGGGTTGTGTGATGGGTTGTGTGGGGTGTGTGGAGGGTGGAGGGTTCTCCTGTCAGACGGCGAGAGGGACCAGGCCCAGTGGGGAGGCGGATGGAGGCGCGGTGATGGCTGTCATGACGCTGGGTTCCACTCCGTTCACTGGCCTGCTGCAGAACACACACACACACACACACACAAAGCACCAAATGAGTATAGAATAGCACTCTCCAACCCCATTTGTGTTATAGGGCAACATTAAACTCAGGCTTACAACACTATTCAAATGAGTGGAGTATTAACATGAAAGTCGGGCGGTATAAGAGTGACAAAAACAAACCAGAAATCAGACGGTGAGGCGATTGGTTAAGTCATGCACTGCTGACCAATAGCAGCCCGCCATGACTCCCTTTCTGGTTGAATCATTAAGGGTCACAGTCACCGTTGCTCCCAAGGCACACTGACACTGTCCACTGGCTGCTTCCCAACTCAAGGACCAGGGCTGGCCCTCATGATTTCACCTTTCCCCCACTGTCTCCCTCTCCCTGCTCTTTATACAGACCACAAACTAGTTTCTACATAAGCAAACATTGTGCTACAAGCTGAATACAAATCTGAACTCGATGACAGATCTTGATAGATAAAATAACCTATTCCAGGCCATGGTGGTCCACTCAAAGTTCAAGTTAAAGTCCAAATGTATTCTGTTTAGTCAAGTATCAATAGCATAGCTTATTGTCAGTGCTTCCCAGCTAGTCTATGATGTTGAACGCAAGTTGTCCAAATTCACACTATGCCCACGTTAAGCTATCCTCACGTTAAGCTAAAACAATCGAGTGACGTTGAACGCTCCCGAGATAAAAATGTGAACCAGTGGGACCAAATGAGAGGCAGTGGATCCCAGCCGCTGAAACACAGCACAACTAAACGGATGGGCAGCAGAGACGTCCTCGGACACGAGGCAGAGTAACGCTCGTGTCCGGTGAAACGAGGCAACAGCGCAAAATCTTGTCAGGGGAAATTAAAAAATAAATCGTCAAACCATACATTAGGGGTTAACTAAATATTAAAATAACAGCAAAACAAACAACAGAAAATAACTACTACAGAAGTACAGGAAACCAGCACCCAGACTGCGACCAGAAACCATGAGAGCGGTTTAGTACACCATCACCCACCACAGGGATTAGCAGCTACGTCTACATTAGAAAAGAGCTTGGTCAGCTAGCGAAGGCATGCACATGCCCCAACCCGAAGAAGGGCAAGGAGGGGTTGCTATTACCAGGAATCAATGCAGGGAATATGACACTCTCTCTCCTGTGGAGAGGGGGGGGGGGGGGACCTTATAGACAACATCACAAAAATAAAACAAATGATGACTTTGCAACATGCTGGACGATGCAATCTTATATAACGGTAATCAACGAAAATAGGGACTTTGACAAGTAATGTGATATCACCGGGCATAAACACCTAAAACTAAGACTGAGTCGTGAGGGGGGCGGTAGTTAACCGTTAGAAACTCACGGCGTGTCACGATAGGACGTGTGCAGCGTCTTGGCGTATGGGGCGGCGTTGCCGTTGAGGATGTTGCCGTTGTCGATGGCGAACGCCTTCCTCGCCCGCTGGTCTTTGGCAAAGTTCCGGCACGCGGCGAGCTTGGACTCCAACGCCTGTGGACGGCCGGACGGTCAGACAGACACTGACGAAGACTCGTATTTCCCCTCATGGGTAAAAATACGCGCTACATTCAAGTCATGCTGTCATTCCCTTTCACCGCCCGTCCAGCCTGCGTTCGAGAGCCGGCTGGACGGGCGGTGAAAGGGACACGAGGACTCATCGAAGACAGCTCCTCACCCCAACTTTGCGTAGCAGGTCCCCGACGATGTTGAGGGCCGATAACCTGGCTGAGGGGGTCAGTGGCGAGTTGCTGCCGCAGCCGTTAGACAGCCCTGGGGTAGTTAGAGAGAAACAAACCATTCAACACATTTCATCCAAAGCAACATTTCTATCTTTCGGATCCCGTCGTCATCCATGACCGGTAGGGGTTAGGCTGTATGGCTCTAGGATGCCTACAGGTGGACCGTACACATCTGGGTTCGGACCCAGAACCCGTTCGGCTGGGAGCCAGACACACTGGACTATCCTGATGATATTGTCAACCACATGTTCAACTTTGAACACATCACTGTGTTATTCTTAGCTGAGGGAACCTTGAAAAGCGCTTTGAAATCCAATCTATTGTTATTATTATCGGGTGCTATCGGGACATTGGAATAAAAGACTCCTCCGCTTCAGACTTGAGGGGATTTATTCCACAGAGACACAACAGCTTGTGGGCTACCAGTGGGGCTGGCGAAGGCATTGTCCAGACCCAGGCCCAGCGGGGTGGCGGGCAGGGAGACGGAGGCCGGCCCGGCCGGGTCCATCTTGGCGCTGTCCTGAGTGGGCGAGCTGGGGACAGACATCCTGGTACCGTCCGTCTGCCTCTCTCGCACCGCCAGCTCCTGACGCAGGTCTGTTGCACGCACACAGGCACGCGCACACACACAGACACAAGCACACACACACACACAGACACAAACACACACACACACAGACACAAACACACAGACACAAACACACACACACACACACAGACACAAACACACACACATAGACACAAACACACACACACATGCATGCACACACACACACACGCAAGCACACACACACAAACACAAGCACACACACACGCACACAAAATATGTCACAGGAGAACTTAGAGGAGGCCCCCCCACAACAGTGTTTATAATAGAAGTGGTGGTTGGAGGTGGTCGATTTCACCTGCTAGGGCTAGACTGATATAACTGCTAAAACCTGCTCATGTTAGATAAGCTGATGATAATGAAAAGAGAGTGACGAGACGCGGTCTAAGGAAATGAAAGGTGAAGGGTGGGTCGCTCACCTCTGGCCTCGTCCTTTAGTCTCTGCACAGAGACCAGCAGGGACTCCTTCTCGTCCAACTCACTCTCCAGGAAGGCATTCCTCTCGATGGCCTGGTTCAGACGGCCCTCGAAGTCCTCCAGAGACACGATGGTGGCCCTGGGGAGGGGGAGGAGGAGGTAGAGATGAAAGAACAAAAAGATTGACCAAAACTTCATTTATTCCATGCATTTCCTTGTCTTGGACCCCAGGAAGACTAGCTGGTCGTCAGCCATTTCTCTAAAGAACATCTGTTGATAAACAGAGAAGGACAAGACATGCTCTGTTCAGAGGACCACTTCTGCATATTCAGCCTGGCTAGGATTGATGGCCCTGGCCTTTTGTTGCAGCGGTATTGATCAGTCAGAGTCAGCCTGGGTCACTTTGAAAACGTGACCAAAGTGAACAGGCAGGTCGGTGTGACCTCATATCAGATGACATGTACTGGATACATTGGATACTCCTGAACCATTACACAGGACCTTTTGGTTGGTAGTCACACCCACACACACCCGCACGCACACACACACACACACACACACACACACACGCACGCACACACACACACACACACGCACACACACACACCCACACGCACGCGCACACACCCCCACCCCCACACCCACACCCACACCCACACCCACACACCTCTTGGCTCGCTCCAGGTCATCGTTGGCCTGCTCTAGCTCCCGGACGTATTTGTGCAGTTGATCCTTGATGCTGCGGGTCTGGCCCAGGTCGTCCTCCAGAACCGACACCTGCTTGTAGTTCTGGGAGTACTGCGTCTCCAGCTTCTCCTGGAGAGAAAAGACATCGTTCAGTCATTAGGGATTGGTGGAGGAGATGATTGTGCATACATGTTCATTTGTACGATTTTACAAACAGTCGCACCATCCAAAGTGCTTACAAGTTGGCCACCAGAGGCAGACTATTAATAGCTAACATTAGGGATAACGCTAGCTAGCAATGAAAGCTGAGACTTTATAATAAATCATTTAAACTAAATTGCCCATCATCGAGATTTGTTTCTATATTGGTGTTGTTGGTGGTTTTTATACTCGTTTTGGCTGAGCGACTGACATTTATAATCTGACTGTAGTTAGCTGACTAAGCTAACCTTTCTCACACTTTGAAGGTTTCCCTAAGAGAAAAAGTTGAGGAGGCAGGGGGAAGTAGCTGTAAGAAGGGAAAGGTTTTCAGCCAGTGAGTACTCCGTGCTCTGCAGTGAGCACTGGACTTTGACAGCCAGTGGTAACCAGGACAACACAAGCCTCAAGGAAGGCTGAGGAGTACTAGCTATGCACCAAGCAGCGGTGTCTGTGAGTGATGTGATTAAAAGATTTCCATCCTTCCTTCTACTAGGACTGCTCCTATGCATTGCCTGCCTCTCTCACTGCTCTAAAGGCCAGACTCAGTGACGCCTTGGCTAGGGTGTAGAGTCAAGAGCATGAGATGAGGAACGCGAAGGACCGAGAAGGCAGGGCCAAGGTCATAGTGCATGGTCTTCTGGAGGATCTTCAGGGGGGAGAGCCTCATAAACAAAGAGCTGAAATAGAGGCCTAGATTTCTATGTTTACACTTCCCATCTTCGTTAGACTTCCTGGTCATTAGTTCAAGGGCACTTACTTATTAGTCTGTGCTAACTGAATCTAAAATCGTCTGATAGACTGGTCAAAAACAACAGGGCTCACAAAAGACCAGAGGGAGTTTGCCCTCAATCTCCACCTGCATGTTCCAAAACTATCTGAGAGTCTCTTCATCTGCACCTCCCAAATCCAGACACATTGCAAAGGTATTCTTCATGTCATTTGATTGCACTTTAAAAAAATCCTGGATCGAATACATTAAATAACGTATTTTTCATTTAGCAAAAGGTGGATGAGTAGTGTCGATGCCTGGCCTCAACATGATGATGTTGGCCATGTTGACAAAAAACACAAGAGGAAGACCCGGCTAAGCATGCATGTGTGGATCTCGTGTTGGATGCCATGGCTATCAAAAAACATGTCCGGTGCAATCCTGATGTGGATGTGGGGGATGGAATGAAAGAGACGGATGTGGCCACTGAGGTGACAACAGATGGGCATGGCTTCAATGTTAGCATGTGCAAACAACCCCTCTTGCCATCCACTGACTGGTGAGAGGGTGTTTGTGAAGATGGACTCGTGCCACATGTTGAAGCTGGCCAGGAATGTGTTGCAGGCTCATAGTCCAATAAATAGCACCACAGGTCAGATCAGCTGGACCAGCATTATTCATCTAAACGATGTCCAAGCAAAAGATGGACTGCATGCTGACAACAAGGTCACAGACAAGCATGTGTCTTTTAACTCCCAGAAGATGAAGGTGCCCCTGGCGGCGCAGACACTGAGTCGGTGTGACAGCAGCTCTGCGCACAGTGGGGTGCTGTCCACCATCTAAACACTGTCAAGCAAGGGCTGAATTCGTTGCAATGCAAACATTGTTTCTTATCAAAGTTTACAGGCCATGCTGCAAATAGTGAACCCTTTATACTTTAGAAATAAGGCGAATGATTAATGGAAACAGGAAAAAGGACATGATGATAAAAATGCTTTCAGTTGATGCAAACATTTGCTTTTAGATGTTTGACAGGCTGTTTGATATAATGAACAGCTGCACTCCTGTAACAAAGGGTTCAAAGCTCTCCTGGGTTCTTTCAAAGGGACTGAGAGTTCTTGTTGAGAGGCAAGGAATACTTGATCCGTTTAGGGATGAAAGATGGCACACCCTTTCAGATCATACAAACAGAAGCTTCACAATTTTAAAAGACCTCTTTGATCCCAAAGAGTTATTTTTAAATGATGCAGCTTCTGTTCATATGATAAGTTCATGACATCATAAGTTCCTATGATCTTTTTGCTGCCGACTGCTTCGTTTCTGTTGGTATTCTTCTACGTTCGGTGTTTTTCAGTTAATACAGTTGTCCAAACGGTATGTATGGCACTGTGTTCATATTTTCAAGCTTTCCCAGTTCGGTTCAAATATTGTTCATAGTTGCTTAAACGTCCTATAATGTATTTGAAGGATCCTAACCCGGACACTGATTTATACTCCTTGAGAGCACCCTGCAATTTTGCAGTATACACTATTTTTAGATGCACAAGAAACGTGTCATCTGAAAAGAGCAAATATCTATACATTGGTGTGTGTATGTATGTGTGTGTGTGGCTTCCATCCCCTTTTGTTGACATCTCTGTAATTGTGTATGAGCATGGCTACCTACCAACCCGCTTTGGTGCCCTTGTGTACATATCAGGGTTTGTCGTTCACCAGATTTTGTCCTGTGATGTGTGCCGTGCCAGCTTGGTGACAGATGCTGGATGCCAAATCCATGCATGACATACGTGAGTTTTTCAATAACAATTCCTTATGACAACGAATTATTTTCCACTACGTAAGTACGTCAGTTCATGCCTAACGTTCACACACACTTCTCTCCTCTGCGTCTCACAGCAATTATAGGCTAATGGTCGACATTCAAAGGAACGGGAGACAAAACCTTTTTTGGCCATAAAGCCTTGGCCATATAAAAACGAAATCGGCTGAGAAATGTAACTAACAAGGTCCATTGCTACACTCCACCTAGGTGACTTTTACTCGTATAATTTATACTTATTGCTTGTATACAGGCCAGTCTTGGCCTCTCCATCACGGCGGGGACGTCGTCGTATCGGAGCAGAAGCAGTCAATACGACGTCTGTGTCAATATGCCCATGGCTAGCTTCACCTCCGGCAGCCATTCCACATTTCATTCGAGTACATTTCATGGAAGTAAATAAGCACACAGGCAGCCGTCTCATGGAAGATTAGCTGGGATGTATCGTGCCCCTCCTCACAAGGAGCATCCCCTAACAATGGGGAATGCCTCGACTGCATATTAACTGAGATCTCAGATCATCCATTTTTCAGGGCGCCGGACATTTCTTTAAGCCCCCTTTAACCATCCTCAGGAAAGGGGGAGAGTGGGGAAGTGTGACCCATTTCTTTTCCTGGAGCAACGGGACAATCGGCGCTATAGATTCTGCTACACTCAGCCTGACCTATATATATGCTCCTCTGTTATCAAATCAGAATTCAAGCAAACTCAGCTCCTGTTCGCCCTAAACCTAACCCAAATTTCAAACATTGCAATCAAAGACAAACGTCATCAGTCTGGCATTTCCTCCCCTAATGACAATGGAAGGTGGAGTTTCATGGTGACGTCTTCTCCTCCTCATTACTGCGGCCAAGTTTCCCCTACTGCCTAGAAGCATCAGCAGACCAGCACACAAGACACAGATATGTGCTCCTCCCTCGCTCTAGTTAGGGCGCACGGGGGAATCTACACACGAGGGAGTCTAGATGTATAATAAAGGAGGGGCCCATCAAGCTGGTTCAGAATGCATTCCCTTTGCAGCTACAGAGGGACCAACAGTTACCTCTGCAGCCTCAGGCAGATCAGATTTCCATTTCCATTACAAATGGATCCCAGAGTGGCAGTCATTCCAAATCTGCCAAGGCTGCTCTACTGCATTTTAAACGTCCAACTCAGACCTCTGACTCTCAGGCTTACAGTTTCGGTACCGCAGCTTTGTACCACTAGGTGTGTTCACTAGGTTATTAACTCAGCGACTTGCCATCTGCTTTGTGGAGCCCGGTGCACGGAAAGGATATATCTATCTGGGTCTTCCTACCCCATCCCCCCGATCACCCATACAATGTCTCCTTCTACCAGGAGTCTGGATGTATCGGGGTCTCTGGTGTAACCGTCGCCCTCACGAATAGAAAGCGATAGAAATGATGGAGGGCTTACAGAGGAGCAGCAGCAGATGTTACAGAGATATTGCTCTACTGCTCCCTCCCATGGGAACGGGCTCAAGGACATGGGATGATAGACGACAGCTTCAATATAATATAAACCCCCCAGCACAGCCTATAAAATATTTAATTCAAGGGTATAGATGAAGACGGGCTGTGCTCCGTGTTGATACAGCGTGCGGCGCATTTATGCACTGGGTTATGAACATAAACCCTCTGTTAGTGTTTTGAATACAAGCACACCCAGGGGAGCTATTATTCTGCAAAGGACAAGCCTGTGCACCTGAATGAGTATTCAGGTCCTAATGCCAATGTTTGGTTACACAGCAAGCAATGCAATTACACATACTGCACCCTGAGGCCTACTGAGTGGATCACATTATACTCAGAAATAATGATGAACATAAAAGACCATAGATATGACAAGTGTGGCGCAAGGGTATGCCCACGTTTTCTCCAAATATTAATACATTTACAAGAATGCAATCAAAAACCTTGAGGTTGGTAGGGCAGTTTCAGTATGCATTTAGATGTCTAAAAAGCATGTATTTATTTACAATCAAATAAAAAGAGCCTGGGATATCTGCCCCCAACGAAGCGCAACATCTTCCTTCCTATTTGAACCTGTAAACCCCTCTCCTGCCCTGCTGGTTACCTTAAGGGACTCCAGGTCGTTCTTGAGGCGCTGGTTCTCAGAAAGGAGGTCTCTCAGGCGGTGCTCTGCCTGGCCCAGCTGGGCTTCCAGCTCAGCCTCCAGCTCCCTGCTGCCCTCCTGGAACTCCAGCAGCTCCTCCTGGGCATCCTGGAAGCTATGGGACAGCAAGGGTCAGTATTCTCCACCAAGAAGACATGTTTAAATGGAACGCCAGCAGCATCGCTGCAAGCATGACCACCACAGAGGCAGAGAGGGCATCAATCTAAGACGTATCAGTTCAACACATTTCTCTTTCACAAATTGATTTTCTTATTGATTTATAATATTAAACCATAAAGTAGTGCAACATGCTAGGTCTTTAACTAAATCTTGACAAAAAGGGGAATGATAATAGTTCCCTAGAGAGGGTCTTCTCCCTGGAAACCGCTGAGTAAACAAATGCCCCCCTCTTCTGTAAAGTTAAATGTTTTACATGGATATACTCTCTGTGTGGGTTTTAATCCCGAACAGAAAGCAGAGTGATGTCATGAATCTTAAGTCCTCCCCAGTGTCACGACATTCCAGTCGGTGACGGAACCATGAATCAGCTAAGCACGGCCTGTTACATTCTCCCCATGATGTAATCTTCATCATCATCATCATCATCATCACTATCATCATCATTATCCATTACAGCAGCCTCTTCCCCTCTAGTGTTTATGCAGACAGTGTAGTCACCCTCTTCCTTCCCATGGAGAGTTTGGAATGTTGCTCAAGCAAGTCAGAGGGCCCCTTATTTGTAGACCAGTTGAAACACTGTCCGTTGCATGGGGCTCCAAGTGAGGTTCCTAGAACTGCACTTTCAAAACAACAGCTAGACATTGTGAGCGGTCAGCTGTAATGAGGAGTAGTGGTAGTTATGCAAGTGGCACGTGCACACACACACACACACATTCCCCACACACTAAAAATAGCAACGGCTCACTGTAATGAGACCTGGGAGGCGGGAGTGGAATGGGGGAATATTATCGGGTCGTGAAAGCTATACTGGGTTACTACAAAACCTAGACACCAGAGCATAAGTCCAAGCTTCCATGCTGGGTGTGTTGTTGAACCCACTGTGTTTTAATCCCCTTGTGGCCCAGTCTGTGGCATTATGTGTGATGAGCTGAGAGAATAGCCCGCCACTGATCATTTCAGTGAGTGCAAGACCAAGAGAGTCCAAGCTGTTCAGCAACACACGGACCCAGCGTTACATAAACCCATTCATAGGTGTGTCTTTTGTTTTGTCTAACACATGAAACAGGATCTGACCCTTTATATAAAAAATCTAAATAAAAATAGTGTACATTGTGATGGAAAATCTGTATGTTGTTTAGTTTTAATAAGTTAAGCTTTGTTTTCTTCAGGTTGTGTTATCTAGCCACCCCATCTGTTAAATGGTGTTATCTAGTTCCACTTTGTTAACCTTTTGCCTTGGGTGAACCGGTCACAAGGACCCCCTTAACTATACCAGAAAAACGACTGTATGTCAGGCATTTCCCTCACATGATGTATGGACAAATGCATTGCGGGGAGGGGGTGAAACTCTGTTGGCTGTGTGGAACTGTATTCTGGGCTCACTCTGCTAGAGAGGAGACTGGTGTAGGCATACATTAAATAGATATTTACTTGCAACTAGTGTGTGCTTTCTTGCATTTAGAAGTCTCATCTGTCCTAGACGCAATATCTCAAAGTAATTGCCACGACAACATAAGAGAATGGATCTTAAAATAACTTGGTTGTCTTGCTGAAGGTTATTTAACCAAGACGTGGGTCAAAGCGCTCCTCCCTTTACTGAGAGAAGCTGAGAGTTGTACTGACGCTACACAGAGAGGCCTCCCGGACGTGAGGTCATACCCTGGAGAGATGCTTCTCTCACAGTGACTGTGAGAGATTTGCTTCAGTCAGTTGCCAATGATGATGTAATTTAATTATTGCCAAAACAGTTACATTTCACGGGTGGACTGACCTTTGCTTGTACTTAAGGGAAAGACTCTTCCAGAAGTTGATTTCCTCATCATTTGAGGAGAATTTGGGTATCATGTCCGTTTCCATGGCAAATCAATCTGAGAGAGAGGCAGAGAGAGAAGGACAGATGATAAATTGACGGACAAAAAAAGAACAAGACATGCTGTTTCTCAAGAACATGCCATTGCTGTGACACACTACTATGACAACGTTAGAGCCTAAATACATCAATCAATAGGATGGCAAGTTTCACAACATCCTAAAGAAGCATAGGGTGAGACTTCCTATAGCTGTGCCTCTTGCTGTTACAAGACAACTATGTAAAGTTTAGACTAAAATACATCGCTCACTTGACCCATCAGATAAATACCCGGCTTGTGTAGTGTGTGTGATGCTTTATGGCATGAATTTTGATACTCTCTAGCTGTCCATTTTTCTAGATAGCGTACGCTCTTTACAATTTCTGGCAGAATCCCATAAGCAGGTGTAGTACCTCAACTGATCTATGACAAATGGGTCATGTGAAGGAATGTGAAGTCAACTGAATAATTCTCGTCTCTGGTGTGAGGTCAGCATTATTACACAGTGCTATGCAGGTGTCTATTAAAGGCCTACTTTCACAGCGAGATCTGATGCGACAGTACTGGCTATAAAACCATGAGAGCTCTTTCAGGCAATGACTGGTACTATTTTTTTAGGCTAATAGAAGTAGGGCATCTTAGTATTCATACTAGCCAGAAGCATTAAATACATTCACCACAATAATGAACATGACCACTCTAGTTATCACAGCACTGTATATAATACTGCTGATGTAATTAAAAAAAGCAGTAATAAACTAAACAGGAACGTCTACATGATGTTCCCAGCAGGAAGGCTGTGGCCAGGATTTCCATTCATCACAGGGATTCGTAATTAGAGAGAAGAGGCTGGGGGAAAACCCATAAACACACACACACACACACACACACACACACACACACACACACACACACACACACACACACACACACACACACACACACACACACACACACACACACACCACCAGCTCTTAGTAGAAAGCCAGTGAAACCAGAATGAGGAACAAGGCATCTAAAAATAGCTGTTGTCGGCTGCATATTTCTTTGAGAGGAAAGGGTAGCTACACATGTCTCTTTGGGGGCACCATAAATCGATATTGGTTGCTTTCACATAAAGTTTAAGTGATCTTAGTGATGTCATCTGTTTTTACAGTGGAAGGGTGTTGGCGGGTCATGTTCTTGTCTGTATCACTCGAAACGTACTACAGTATAAATGCTCGCAACATTCAACTAAATGTGATATTAGATGCGTTTGAGATTGGAAGAACAGCAATGACTACAATCCAACCCTTGAAACATATTTTATGTTGCCAAAAAACCCACCGTACAACGGAGTCCTAATAGCAGTTCTGATTCTGAATCAGAAGAAGCTGTGTTGAGAATGTCTTCATGGCGATACGTAATGTGTAATACTCATCTACATACCTATTACACACGAAGGAACCCGGTTTTCTGGTCTGCGTTGGATTAAAACCATCACTGATCCTGGCAGGTGTTGCTAGCCACCGACCAGCTAGCAGATCAGCCAACACAGCGTCAGGCCCGTTTCAAGGGTTGAGGACAAACAGGATGGTTCCACTGACTTGCACACGCTTGGATTAGTAGCATCACCAGATAAAGGACTAGCACCTACCTAAACATGTCAGCTTCCACCTCAGTCCTGCTTCAGTCCATGGTGTCTCTGTCCTCGGGGCTCTGAGAAGCTGTTGACTGACACCAGCTAGCCGTGTTGACAGCCCGCTCCGCTAGCCTTCTGAGGTGGGCTGGTCCGGCTGCTCAGCTGCTCTCCTGGGAGTATGATGCGCAGCCTTCGTCATTCATGGAGAACGTGGAAGAGGTGTGCGCTCGTTTTTAAAATACACCCAAGGTGCTCGCAGGCGTCAATGTTGCTCGTCCGCTGCGCACAAACGCAGGGCATAAACCGGTTTATTCATATTTAACCATTGACAGTTTAACCATTGGTCCTACCTCAGCAATGTGGCGTCCTCTGGTGGCCGTCAAGAGCAAAGACGGTGGTTTCAGTCGTATTATATCACAGCGAGGGATCGTTTCACGTTTCCAGTTTCTTTATGTAATGACACGTTGTTTGCAGTCAAATGTGTGAGGCCTGTCGTTTTCTTTTTTTTTTCAAGAAACGTTGATGTCATGTTGTAACGGACACGGTTGCCTCGCTTTTTCGCGGGACTGGTTGCCTAGTTACCAATCGACTACCTAGTTACAAGCTCAAACACTGTCAGCCATGACTTCCAAGTCGCTACGAAGTGATAAAAGTCCCGTAAAATCCTGGAACTCGTCCATTCCAGACAGAGTTTCACTGTTTGAAGAATCTTACAGGACAATGAGAAAGGTTTGTGTCGGTGTCCCTTGGTGTTTTACGGGCAGAATGCATTGATATGATCATTTGAGTTTGAGAAAGACAATCGTATTGCAGATAAAGGCCTCTGGGTAATGGGTCCATGATTCAGAAGGCTAATCACATAAACAAGTTAAACCAACAAGTAAGACTAACAACATTTCACTGTTTCCCTTAACGTTTGAAACGTAACACGAAATGAACAACTGTATAGCCTATAAGAGCAAATTACACCAGTGCACTGGAGGTGTGTGTATGGCAGGGATTTACAATCACTGAAAATACTTTCAGTACTGAACGTGATCCGTTGTCATAGAGACGCTTCTTTCTGATTCCAATTACGAGCCTAAGCAAAGCGGCCCAGGAGAGCAGCGAGCTTGTCCTACGGTTGGATGATGGTGTGGGCGTACACAAGGCACAAACAGTTGGAATACCATATAAATGAGACCACATGAACATGTACACGCACGCACACACACAAATGTATAAGCCCGCATACAGGCAGACACGCAAATGTATAGCACACATACAGACAGACACACACAAATGCATAAAGACAGATACAGAGACACACACACACACACACTTACAAGTACACACGTATAAGACTGCAGACAGACACAAACACACACATGTATAGCACACCTACAGACAGACACACACACAAATGTATAAGCCTGCATACAGACAGACACAAACACACACATGTACAAGCACAGATACAGACAGACACACACAAATGCATAAGCACAGATACAGAGAGACACACACACACAAGTACACACACACTTACAAGCACACACGCACACCCTCCATGGCTGGCTGTATCACGTGTGTGAGTGCAGGAGGCTTGGTTTTTATAGCATTAGGGAGAACAATGGTTGCAGGTCTCCAGGATATAGACTTCCATGAACAAAAAAGTAAACAGTGACAGTAGGCTGGCTGCCACCGACTCTGGCTGCAGTCCTTCACCCGCTTACTGTGATGGAGAGACGGACGAGGAGGGAGGCAAGTGGGAGGCAGCTGGATAAAAAACGTTTGCAAAATGTAGAGAAGGAGAAAAAGGAGACAGAGGATCAGAAGCAGGGGACTAGTTTGTTTCACCAGCGTATGTCCCTCAGGAGGCTGACCCATTCAGAAGAAGATATGGTTCGTAAGATTTCTCACATCAGGCGAAAAGTCAATTTCACCTGTTTGCTAACTAAAGCATATTTAAAGAATGGTATGGTAAAAGTTTTTGGTTTTGACTACTATCCGATTAGAAACGTTGTTGTGGGTCAAAATCTTGCTGACATGTTCATTTATGTAAATGAAGAGTAGCCTACATAATGACAAGTTCATTTTTGTTTCATTTGTAATACTTACTTACTTTATGTGGTAAGTAGAATGTTTTTGCAAACATGTTTTTTTGTCAATGAAATGTGCAAACATTTGAACATTTTAAAATGTAAGGAAAAAAAAGTACAAGAGCCTGTATGTATGTGTGTGTGTGTGTGTGTGTGTGTGTGTGTGTGTGTGTGTGTGCACGTACGTGCGTGCGTGTGTGCGACGTGTGGTGATGGTGACCATCACCACTTTGCCAGCTCCCAGCCTCAGCTTCTCTATGTATTCTATTCTCTGGTTCTCTTTAATACCATGTGGCTTTGTTGGCGCCGCTTCTCCAAAAGCCCTTCTCTCTGTCTCCCCAGAAGTTCCTGTTACACCGGCTGATCGTCATCGCCGCCCTCCCGGAGAGCCTCGCCGACAGGGAGAAGCTGGGAGGTCAGCCAGTTCTGTCTAAAAGAGCCATTAGTCATCCATCCACTCTTCGTTTTTTCCAACGTGGGGATGGATGTCTTCCCCTGTATCACTGAAAGAGATCTCCCCCAGACCACAGCGTCCCTCGTCGCCCGTCTGGCCGTTGACCATTTCACTTAATCAATCCTTAATCGTTGTCGTCGCCCGGAGGCTAACGTTACCGGGACGGGTCGATTTCTGGTATAATGTTTTTGTTGGCGTGCACCGTAATTGTCTCTAATAAACATCAAGAATTTATGGAATGGACAATTTCTGATACATATTTGATCCACCAAGGGCAAAACTTTCATACCATTGTGTATACCATTGTGAGGTTTTATTATGATTAAAGAGATATTGTACATTTGAGGTAAAGATTCAGTTTGAGTAGCAGTCAGTGCATGGGAGACATGGGATACTCTGGCTTAAAGACTTTTGGCCCCGTTCCTTCTTTGTCTGGAATGTTCTTTATTGCTTTCACACCTCCAACGCGTAAAACGCACAAATTGTACAATTTGTAAGACCTGTGACACTCAAATTCTCCTATTAAACAGAAGAAAAGCTAGAGAAATGGAACGACATGTTATGTCTTGCCAGCAGGACAAGGTGTCCCTCCATCAAGATTTGTGTTTTTATTATCTGCACGATAAATTGGTCATCTTTGTAGTATTTCCTCCATGATTAAGCACTAATAGACGGTCTTTCTCTGTGAAGCCCATTACGAGGATCTGAACCTGCGCCTGCAGAGGCAGCACCACGTGGAAAGCATCAGGGGCCTTCTGTTGATGTATCCGTCCTGCCTGCTCCACGTCATCGAGGTGAGCTCGCTCCACAACGTACATAGGTCCTTTATCACCCAGTGGCCATATTGAATAGTAAGGAGGGTCAACCTTCTACAATCTTGGGGGAAACCAAGACAACTCAATCTAAATGCATTGTAAATGCTTCCAGGGTGGGGAATCGGAATGCAGAACTAAAAATAATGCATTGAGTTGTCATGGTTTCCAAAGATTCTACAAGGTTTATCCACCCAACTAACCAATATGGCCACTGGGTGATTAAGATGTGCATTGATGTTACATTATGGTTAAACACTCTGCAACGATGTGCTCTAATGTCTCTTCGTGTTTGTTTTCTTCTTCTAGTCTTCCTCTGAGGTATTGGTGTCTCTCTTGCAGAACCTTAAGGACCTACAAGAAGATGGGTAAGTATCCTGTGTTTTAATCGACGCCAAGAACACATTATACCGGGGGATTTATTAGGGTTATACCAGTCCATGTGTTTGATTCATCTAACAAAACCAGAATAAGAAAGGATATTTCCTTACAAAACTGGCATACATTGCACATAATGAATCATTCAGTCCTTTTAACCAATTCAACCATATTCTGTGATTAAGTGATTATTCAAACTAATTCAGGGAATAATAGGCTACTTAACTTTTAAGTGTAAGAATGTTTAGGAAATAGTGTAAAGTGTAGTTACTGGTGAACAAGCAACCCATTGGTCTTCCTGGCTCGCCAAGGTCACGGGATTGGAACCTAAAAACAAGTTCTGGGCCCAAATCGCTACAATTATTGAGGTGAACAGATATGTGTTTAATGTTATTAATGCCCTATCTCTAGCCGTTTGGTGGAAACTGCAAAGGTGGTTCTCATTTCACATGACCTGCCGAATAGACTCTTCCATCAGTGGAGCTACAAGGTTAGATTTGGGTATTTTTATTTTTTTCTCTTTGCTAACTTATGTCTTTATATACAATATCTAGCGTTTATGTAGAATACATCGATTGGTGGATGGATGGATGGATAGTTTCTTTGATTATTCGATTGATTAACCAATAGATTATTCGATGCATTGTTGGACGTTTGATTTGATGTCATCGATTGACTGATCGGTTGATTTAAGATGCTGACGATGCAGGCCAGGCCACTGGGTGAGGAGACTGAAGGAGAAACTACAGATGCCCTGGTTGGCACAGTTCGGTCCATGATTCTGAAGCTTGGCGCCCACCTTGAAATAGCCAGCGAGGTGCGTAATGCGTCTACATTAATAATACAGGATAAAAAGCTGAAAGCCAGCACCGTAGGTTAGGATATGTTTTATTAACTTTTATGTTCATAAATGTCTTACTTTCACCATCATCCTGTAATCTAAAGCAATTAAATCTAAAAAGATTTTGTAAGTAAGGTTGTGGTTTTTAAGATCAGTCAAGGTCGGAAATGTATTAAAATATGATCACAAAACAACACAAATAAATGATAACAATATTGCTAGACTCTGCCTGGCTCACTTCTGGATGAGACTCCAGAACTGGTAGTCCCTCAGGAGGTTCTGGTCCGTCTGCTGGCGCGTCCAGAGCTGCTGAGCCCACAGCAGTACCTGCAGACCTACCACTCTCCTCTCAACATCAGCATGGACTCTGGTAGGAGCAGCCCCCCATTCGTATGCACTCATGGCATAATTCATATATAATGTATAGGAAATACGATTATGTGAAGATGGTCGTCAGTCAGACAGACATGCAAACGCATAAACCTTGAATTATGATAATTAAGATCATCCGCAATGATATGGATGATGTCTTAAAATATTTGTGTGATAACAGTGACCCAAATGAAGCAACTGTCAGTAAAAAACTAAATATATATATTTTCTGTTTACAAGGACACGTTTTTGGAAGCAGCTGTGCCACCACAGTGTAACATTTTTGGCCTTAAAGGTATGAATCCTTTCGCATGTTCCTTCTACCTCCTAAAACACATCAGATGTCCTCTCGCCGACATAACTTCAGTGTCTTCTGTGTTGTTATTGAATTTTTTCTTTACGATCAATCCAAAGTGACACTGAGACAAATGTGTTGTTGTGTCCTATCTACAGATGTAGTATTTGGCCTGAAGAGTTGCACCTGGGATGCAGAATGAGTTAGCTTGCTGTGGAATCCATGTTGTACCAGTAGAGGGCGGTATTCCGTCAAAGATAGTTTCTACGTTGCGTTTTACACTGTCTGTCCCACTGTGAATTTGCTCTATTATCTTGTAAATGTGTTTATTTTTTTATATTTAATATTACACTTGTGATTTACGAGACACTTTTATCCAAAGTGACTAACAGTGAATATAGATACATTTTATTTTATTTCATACAGTAACTCTGGTGTGTATATGATCTGCCGCCTTGTTTAAATGTCGTCCCTCACTCCCAATGATTGAGTCTATAAGCAACTCAGACCAAACCACAAAATATATATATATATTAAAAAAACATTTTAATAGGTTGAACATTCTAATGAGGCTTATTTTTTTTTTGATCGTACAGTACACTGTTTTCCACGAATAATTTGTCATATCAAGCAAACCATCTCTACTCGCTCAAAACGAGTCCACAAAGTTTGACACAACGGGCGCTCAAATATTCCTTCAATCCGTCGTTTATTCCCTTTTTATTATTTTGGCCCCAGTGAGATGTAAGGAATAAACAGCAAGAAAAGAACCGGTGATGATAGAACCAGGTGACAGTCCAGCAAACAAATCCACGTTGCAGTTGACAGAAACCATAAATGACTGTGTCTTTTGTTTGTATTTTGTCGTTGTCTTATCACCCGCATGGTACTGGTAATGGCCTGCAGCTCGGGAAGGAATTCGGTTTTCTCACGCGTCATTAGATATGCCACGAACAGCATTGACAGACCTCTCCGGTGTTCGGTGAAAATGTAAACTGCTCGTACATACGTCGTACAGAAGAAGGTGAGCTTTGCTCAGCGTTGACACAGACGGGGAGTGGAAGGTGGCGTTTTACACGGGAACTGCAGCGTGTGTGCTTCAGCTCAGGGGCAGCACAGAATTATTTGCTGAATTTTGAACTGGTTTTTGTTGGTCTCGTTTCAAATAAATACAAGCACACGTACATACGAGGCGCAAGAATGAGACATGTTTCGACAGGCATGGTCAAAAGGCATGCTGCTGCTTTGTACACAGGACAATGTCTAACCCAAACGTTTCCCAAATTGTGCCACAACACACTGATTTCTCAAATATCCCTCCCCACTTCTGAAACGTAAAAACTACACTGACAAAACACAACATCCCCATGACAACCACTTATGGGGTGAACTCTTTTTTTTTTTTTACCCATGTCCACAGTACATTCCACCTATTCAATAAATAGCCTTTGATTTATTTTTAGTTTTCATCTTTAAAAGGGCATGCTTTAAAAAAATTACAATACAGGAAAATGTTTCTGGATCTGGTGAATGCCGATCTCTGTTTAACAGAATTACTGCTCATAAAGTTGAGTCAAATGAGTATGTACATGCCTAAATAGTCATCCCCTTTTGTACTGGCTAACAAACAGCACATTACAGTTTTACAAAAGAGACCAAGGCTTTTAATAATGACTCGTCAACTCATCATTGAAGGCTTCAAACTCCATTGTCTGAAAACAGTAACTGTTTTGAAGGATTATTTCACCAGGGAATTGTTTTACCTATATATATATATATATATAAAAAGAAAACATTTGGTCAAATGTTTGGGTGGACACTGTTCTTGCGGTCAGTTGTGAATGAGTAACAAACAAGGAATAAAATATTCTGCAATTTGAGATTTGTTCTAAACTGGTTGAAGATTTTGCTCTATGCTGAATAATACTTTTTTTCTATTGTGAGCCTGTGAAGTAGAGTTTAATCTTGCTATCTATATCAGTGCCATACCCTATTATATTTGCTTCTGATAAATGTACAGTATTGTAGAATGTTTATCTGAAAGCTTGTGCTGAGACCAAAAAAAAGCTAAATGTGTCAAATTCAGGTGTTCCATAGTATATACTATACATGTATATATATATATATATATCCCTCTCCTCTAAGTATTTACATTTATTTACAGAGGAAATCGTATGAACAATAGTCCTGTGAATCACGTCCAACACAGAACGATACAGCAGCCCGGCAGCTTTGAGGCAACAACGAAGGGCTTCTAGGTTGTCAGCGCACACACCAAAAACAAGTTCATGTGCTGTCAATTTGGATCAGACAGGTCCAACGCAAGGCAGACAACAACAACAACAACACACAGCGGCCGCTGCAGGAAAATATGGTAACTCCCCATGAATCATTTTCATATTTTTTTACTTTAAATTAAGGTTTCGGCGCACGTAACATCCACTGAGAATTTCACAAAGCATACGTTTCAAAATCATGGCCGGTTCTCTGAATTCTCTCTAATGTTAACCTTTCAGGGAATATAAAGTTTATGACGTCACTACGGTGACATTCTCTGTCTTTATATATGCTAACATCAGTGAGTTGATTTGGTCTTGCTTGGTGGTTAATCAACAACAACGACCAAGTATAAACTATTCAAAATATATCTGTATAAATACTCTCAGCAAAATAAACACTTGTACACTTTCCTGATCAAACGTTGTTCCCTAGAGTTTCCTATTAACCGCCAACAGGAGAAGAATTTCCACACTGCATTGCACTGGTACAGGGCCACCCCATCTGCCATCTGTGAGCTGTTCCAGGGGCCAGCGGGGCCCCATGTGAACAGGGCCCACTTCTTTAGACAAGCATTACAACTAAAAACAGGGGAGAAGGCGCTGTCTGGCCACTTCCAATTCCAGTCATGTCTCTGTAAATTCATCTCTCTTATTAGTACAATTACTGTGTTTTCAATACTTTATACAGAAATTGTTCCAGTGTGACTTCTAAATGAGGCACAGAATATTTGGAGTCTTCCGCAGATCAAAGCCCAGTTTTCCGCTTCCTGTCTACAGTTCAATACATTCTGTGTATGTGAAGGGGTGCGTAATCGTTATGGCTCTACCGCAATTACAAACTATGATTTGATTACCAGTACTGTTCATAGTAATCATATCATGTCCTCTGAAAATGTCCCTTACAAATAAATATTCAGTGACTGATAACCTGATTGACTACAATGGAAACACCTACAGAACATCAGTGAAAGTTGGGCGTTCAAGCTCTCTGCGGCCAGGTCCTAGTTCCTTATTACGCTCAAAAACATGCATTCCCCATTTATGTTTTACGACACCAACTGTGCAAACATCATAGAGTACAGATAGAAAACACATCACACACACACACACACACACACACACACACACACACAGACACACAGACACGGCTAAATATGACACGCACACAAACACGCGCACACACACACACACTTTCCAAGACACCGTAGCACACGGGCATCGCTCACAGTAAAAGGCTCAGGCGCTCCTGGCGTTTGGACTGAACCGTTTCGTCTCCCAGAACCCTTCCCACTCCGAGACTCCACGGTGGGGGGGGTGGGGGTGGGGGGGGGGGGGGGGTCTACAGATGGCTTCGAAAGAGGCGGATGATCTCGAATGAACGCGAGACAAGAACCCACCAGTTGGAATGACAGATGTGCGCGACAATGAGCGGCTCGTCCCTCCATACAAAACAAAACCCAGCTGTGCCTGTTTCGGTCTTACGTGTGCATGCGGTTGAAGGCAAATGTATTGTATGTGAATCAAATAAGGCAAAAATAAAAACGTCAGATAATAACGTAAATTAAATCAAGAATGTACACGGATTAAAACAAAGGATCCAGTAGACACACAACACCGATGTTGTGTTAAAATTCCCTTCGTGCAAATGTCCGAACTTATAAAAATCCCGGATACAATGAATGAGAATGGCAGTTTTTCTACGGGTTTGAATCAAAGATTTATTCTCCCAGCCACTCATAGCTCTGTGTGCTTTAGCCGGGACGACAAATACCCTACGTTGGAACGTTGTGACCCCCCCACCCCAGCTGTACCAACTGAAAAAGGGCAAAGGTCAAGGGGCTTGGGTGGGATTTTCGCATGCTGCGGTAGCAGTGTGTGGTTGTGATTGTGGTGGTGGGCGTGGCAGCCTGTGAGGTCATAGCACTGTGCTCTCTGACTCCTCCTCCTCCGACTCGGCCTTGCTGCAGGTGGTCTGGACGATGGCGATGGAGTTCCTGTAGGGGGCGATGAGGGGCTCATCAAAAATACCGTCCAGCTCCACATTTATGATGGGGATATCCAGGTTGCAAAAAGAATCTGGTCCGGGCGAAAAATGAGAAAAATAAAATCAAAGAAGAAAAAAGGGAGAGAGAGAGAGAGAGAGGGAGAGAAGAGAAGTGGCATTAGTACATGAATGAACATAATATATTCATGTTTAACACTGTCCATGTTATGCTTTGGAACACAACACAATCTAAACTCCACGATGATGCACAGGCAAGTCATCAGAAATCAAATCAGCAAACGGTGTCAAACGAGCACGAGCTGGGATCCCGGTGGGTTCCCCTGCTCGTGTATTCAATGACCTGAACATCCCTGCGGTCATAATACATCAGCAAGCGCTGCCTCCTGGATCTGACCATGGTGAGAATGGTGACATCCAGGGATGAGGACCGGGGGGGGGGTACGGGACACACACAGCGAGCGGGCGTGGAGGGATCAGCGGTGTGGGGGGGGGGGCACGAGGGAGTGGGGTGGAAAGGACGGGGGTGAGGCTGTTACACAGAAAGTCACTTTGAGGGGAGGTGCGTCTCGATCGTGATCCCGAGGTCACGGGGACGCCGTCACAGTGGGGAGCGCCATTCAGTGGACGGCCAATGAGAGCCATGCATCGCGTCGGCGTCAGCCACCATGCAGACGGGAGCGGCAGTGTGCGTTAGTGGTGTGGGAGGAGGGGCTGAACCCAGCCGTTATATATATAGATCCACATATCGCCTGCATGTACACAGCTATATACAACAACGTGTGGCTGGAGGGGGAGGTTGCTCAAAGGTGCAGCGACGATGGATCAGCTTCTTCCTATACTCCTTTTATAGTGCCGGCGCCAGGGGAGGAAATGGGTCCAGCTGCTATCAGTGAAGATCAGCCCCATGACAGCTGAGATAGCCGCTACGTTGTCTCAGAGAGAGGAGTCGTGATCAACATTTACTGCTTTGCTTGTCTGACCAATGAACTTTTGTACCAAGAATTGACAACAGGGAGCCCCATTCGTCTTTAAAAGGAAACCAAAACCCCTGTTGGAGCTAGTCCCCGCCCACTGTCACATTTTGGAAAAAGTGCGTTCTCGCCACCCATTTTAGGGCTATATTGCTGTTCCGGGTTTCGTTGTCTCCCTGCTCTAAAATCCGATTTGGGGTGGGTGCAGCCAGAATGTTTGATAGACGATACCTGGGAACCAAAAACAGCAAATAACTCACGCAATAGCATGCGTTCAAACCCTTAGAGGGTCATTTGAGTCCATATTTACATATTATCCAACGTTTTTAAGACTTTTTTAACTGAAGTTGAGATGTGGACCAGCCTCAACTACTACATCGCTTTTCATCTAAATCAAGTTGCTTTAGGGTTTTGGTTTCCTTTAACAATAGAAAACGTGTAAGACATGTTGCCCTTGTTCTGGAGAAGTTAGAATATTGATCCAAAGTCCTTCTTTAAGCAAACGTTAACTAGTTTGGAGTGTGCTGGCCAGCCGCATTTAGTCAAGATGGAGATGGATGGATGCTATGTATGCATGTGTGTGCATGTATGCATGTGTGTGCATGTGTGTGTGTTTATGTGTATATACATGTATCTGTAACTCTGTATCTGTGTGTGCGTGTGTGTGCATGCGCATGTTTGTTTGTGTGTGTGTGTGTGTGTGTGTGTGTGTGTGTGTGTGTGTGTGTGTGTGTGTGTGCAAATATGGGTGTGGGGAGCAGGGTAGGACAAGGTGAAGGGTAAAGGGGTGAGGTTTTACAAATGGTGTCTCCTGCTTACCCTAAAAAGTCCCTCTCACACACAGACTCACACTGAACCTCTTGCCTCACACCGCTGTAGATGGGGAAATTATCAGGCCGACAAGCGAAGGAAGAAATAGGAGGAGAAGAGAGTTAGAACCAGGGGTGCCATTCAGGAAGACACAGCCCTGGTGGACGCCCGTTTTAACTCAACAGAACCAGACATGGTTACTCTTGGTTTCATTCTGTAGGTATTGGCTTTATTTGTATACCCCTTTAGTGTGCGACTAGTATATTGATAGTCTTATCAACCCTACAAGATAAGGTTGATAAAGAAACAGATTTATAAAAGGTGTTAAAAGGTATGTAACTCCACCATATTCAAAAAACGATAATTATCAGACGGTGTATAGCTTTTGGAATAGTTCTGGAAGAGTCCACCTGATTATTTACAACATTTCTTACAATAAAGAAGAGCTCCAAATACATCAAAACAGATCAAAAGGCTTTGTACTCGGTGTATAATAACCGAGCTGTGGTGACCTGACTCTCCCCTCTGCTCTGCAGCATGTTTACCGAGCTAGCACCCGGTGCACGGTGGGGGGGCTCACCTGTGGACATGCTCTCCCCAGGGGACAGCCCGTCCAGCAGGCCGGGGGAGGTCTCCAGAGGCTGGGGGCTGGAGCCCGGGGTGCTGGGTGGCTGGGGCGGGGGCAGGTTGGGCCTCGTCCGCGGGGGCTTGGGGGTGGGCCGGGCCTTGGTCAGGGTGCCCCCCAGCGAGGGAGGCGAGGGGAGCGACTGGGTGGTGGCGGAGGTCTGGAAGTGTCCCGGGGTGGCGATGGTGGCGTAGCCCTGGGGGTAGCTGAAGCTGTAGGGCGAGGGGGTGCTAGGCGGGGTGGGGGACAGGCTGACGGGGGAGGGCTGGCCCGTGGACTGGTCTGACATGGCCCCCGACTGGCAGTAGGGTGCTTTAGGGGGGATGGGGGCCAGCTTCCTTGCTGGAGGAGTAGATATAGAGGAACATTAAACACACACACACACACACACACACACACACACACACACACACACACACAGATACATAGGTGTAGACATGAACAAGCAATGTACTGCTAGTAAATAGATAAAAAAAGTAACCACTACGTTTACTCGTATGCATTTTCTACGCATATCTATTTGTTTATTAATCTTCTCCTGTAGTAAAAGCGATATGATTTTACTTTATTTATCCCGAGGGAAATTCTTGTGCAGCAGTTGCAGTACAAAGTACGAAAAGAGCAAATATATACAGTGCAAATATGCAAGTAAACAATTTAATTTAGAGTAAAATAGTAAAAGTCTCTCTTTGTGTTCAAAACACTTGGCTGACACAAGATGTATTTCTCTGCAAGCCCCTTCGCTCGGCATGCCGCTGTGGAAGTCTGTTCATTCCTCTAGTCCTCTCCTCCCTCTCCACCGGCTCACCTCTTCTGATGGTGCAGGGACTGTGCTCCGAGTGGCCCAGCTGCCCGGCCGAGCCTGCTGGACCCTGCATGCCCTTCTGGCCAATCACGGGAGAGAGTTCCTTGTTCTTCAACGTACTAATGGGTGGATGAGGGGGTGGGGGTGGGGAAGGAGGAGGAGAGAAATCCACATGAGCAACAGCAAAAGAGTCCTTCTTATCACACTGCTTTTTTAACCTTTCTGGGTGATTCTGGGTGATTTCCTACACAGGCTGGACCACAGTTTTCAACCCCCGGAACGTCGAACACTGGCGAAGACAAACATCTGGTCTGATATTGCGGCAGTGCAGCAGAAGCAGTTTGAAAATCCCAAGTCAAATCCTTGCGGTTTAATGGAGTCTGTGTGTGTGTGTGTGTGTGTGTGTGTGTGTGTGTGTGTGTGTGTGTGTGCCTTTTATGGCGAAGATGGCAGTCAGAATGCCAATGAGCAGAAAGCCTGAAGGTCGAAAACATAACCGATTTCTAAGAGTTATGGCTAGCTCCTAGCTCCCGATGCTCCCATGCCGAACCAGAGGAGCACATGGCGATGGGCGGAGGGGTGATGGGCTGCAGGGAGGACCTGGGAGCTGGGGTGGAGCGCCCCAAAATGAGACGCTTTGGGCTGTGTTCCAATACCACAGGACAGAAAACCAAACCAATTGTAAATCAAGTGTTATTTCACCTTGTGGTTCCTCTCCTCATGGAGGAGGATTCAAGCTGATATGGGATTGGGTTCTACCACTAAGGAGAGGGAGGAGGGAACTGGGCCCGCTGCGACGACTCATTACCGCCCACTGGGTGATGGTGCTCACCCAAAGCTCTGAATTTCCTTGGTTGCCTAGCAACAGGCTCAGGCAGAAGATGCCTGCATCCACAGGATGGCACGGACTGCCGATACACGGCTACGAAATGAGAGATGGATTTGATAAGGAATCGTTCATAGGAATGTCTACGTATCCGCCGTGGCCCAGTTTCGCAAATGAAACACAAAACCTGAAGGAAATAAACGTCTTTAAAGTGGTATACCATGGGAGCAACACAGTCTACTGCTTCCTCCCAGAGCCCCCCCCGTCTCCTTCCTCTGTGTGGGGCGTCACTGAACGCGTCTCTGTGTGTTTGCGGTGTGGGAATATCGGGTGCCGTAGTTACCTAGTTAGCATGGCTCCTCTGTCTCGGCTACAGGCACATGCGGCCCAGGGAGGAGGGGCCGAGACGGGGGCGTTGGTGGGGGGTTGGGAGAGACCCGGGGCGGGGTGGTGGCGGGTCAGAACCAGAGGGGTCTTAACGTACGGGGGTGGGCCGCCGGTCTCGGGCGGGGTCACGCGGGGAGGGGCGGTGCACAGGGAGGACTGACGGGGCAGGTGGAGGGAGCTGGGCTGCTTGGGGTTGGAGTTGATGTCCAGCTGCTGGGGGAGGAGCGGGGGAGGGGTGTAGGCGGCCCAGCGGGGGGGGGGAGGTGAGGGGCCGGTGGGGCGCCCCCCAGAGGAGGGATGGTGGGGATGAGAGGGCGGGGGAGGGCAGGGGGAGGAGGAGGTGGAGGAGGAGAAGGAGGAGAAGGAGGAGGAGTAAGGGTACGGGGGAGGGGGCCTCTCCTCCTCGGGGGAGGGGTAGGCATAGCAGGGGTCCGACCAAGCAGAGGACGCATCCTCCGAGCTGCAATGATAAACATGATCAATGGTTTCATGGGACACGAGGCAGCAGATATGTTAAGAAGTACGTGCACGCTGTGGTTATTCTCAGTGCACATTCAAGTGTTGGTTCCATGGGGGAAAGGACGGGAATACACCCAAACACCACCCAGTTAGGGGGGGAGGGGGGGGGGAGAAGACACACGAGGTGTGGGAGACGGGGCAGGAAACAGGAAGTATTCCCAAAAGGTATATTTAAAGCATAACAAACCAAGGAGATGAAGGGAGGAAATAAAAGTGTCACCTGGTCCATTGCAGTGGTGTGTGACTATGGGCCGAGAAGCTTCTAATGATGCCAGCGCTGCTGATGGAGGGAAACAGAATTCATGCACATGCAGCTCCCCGTGAACTGTGGATGAACTCCTGGATGCGGATGAACTTTTCCCATAAAAAGCCCCCCCACCCCAACATCAGAACAGGTCGGCAGCCGAGAGATTATGCGCCGACATCTGACGGTTTATCCACGCACGGAAACTAACCTCGAGCAACGCGACTACAGACTTCACAAGACCCGGCGATGAGACACGCACACACACACACACACACGCGCGCGCACACACACGCACACACACACGTGCACACGCCCACACACACACACGCGCACACACACGCGCACACACACACACACACACGTACACACACACGCCCACACACACACACGCACACACACACGTGCACACGCCCACACACACGCACGCACACACACAAACGTGCACACGCCCACACAAACACACAATCACTCACACACGCGAGCAAACACACACACACACATACACCCGCGCACGCACATGCACACACACACACACACACACACACTGAAACACACGCACACACACACGCACACACACGCGTGCAGGCACACATACACTAAAGAAGAACAACCACATCTAAAACATGAGGAGCAACACGTCAAGGCATCATGGAATCGCATGCTGTTGCTGATATTAAACCACAGGGTGCACACAGAGGTGAGGAGGTGGCACCGAGGGGGGGGGGGGGGGTGATTTGAACTGTCAGCGTGTCACAGACATGTCAACACACGTGGGCGTACGTGGGTGGGTGGGGGGGGGGGGGGGGGGTGGGGGGGGCAGTAAGAACAGACAAGGCTGTTTTCGGTTCTCAGGCCGGGGGGAAATACCACACTGAGCAGCACACGAAGGGGGCGGCAGGGGCCGTGTGGGGCAGTGTGGGGGGGTGGGGTCGGTGGGTGGGGGGGGGGGGGGGGTCGGTCGGGGGATGGGGGGTATAAGGCGGTGAAAGCCTTACCTGCTAGTGGGGGGTGGGGTGGGGGAGGGGGGCCCGGCGGCGAAGCCCCCCAGGTACTCGGGGGCGAGCGCGTCAAAGGGCGGGGTGGGGGGGTGCGCGCCCGGCGAGGCGTTGCGCGTGGCGGACGACGAGCCCCTGCGTGACACCCACGAGGTGTCCATCACCCTGACACCCATGCTGCAGGAGGGGGTACAGAGATGCACAAGCCAATGAGATTCAAGGATGGGAGGAGGAGGAGGAGGAGGGAGGAGGAGGAGGAGGAGGAGGAGGAGGAGGAGGAGGAGGAGGAGGAGGAGGAGGAGGAGGAGGAGGAGGAGGAGGAGGAGGAGGAGGAGGAGGGGGAGCAGGGGCAACCTGGAGGTCCGGTTCTGAAGACCAGACACCACGCCACAGCCTCAGCCATGGTGAAGCTGCTTTGCTCTCTCCGTGACCTCTCACACTAAGAACAGTAAACAGACCTTGACCTCTGAACCCTAGATCAGTGGATCATGGAGAGACTATTCAGCACACCTGTTGACCAGAGTGTGGTACTGTAGTGCGGTCAGCAAACAACACAAACACAAGAATGAAAACGCTCGCTTGCACACATCGTGTTTGAGACTGAAGTTTCAAGTTACATTTAGATAACTGGGGATCATGTCCTCTGCAGCAAAAACAACGTGTGGATACTAACGGATTAAACAAAGGAATTACCGATTCAAACATCAGCAAATATATTTTGGCATTTTAAAAACAATCACAGTGACACAACAAGTTAACATCAAATGACCTCATGCTTCACATGTAGAGGACACGTGTTAACAGACTGATGTGTTACAATCTGCTTTCCGGAAATCTTTTGGGAAACAAGTGACCCTTCTAGTCTATCAGCTTGTACTTGTTCTCAAAACAAGTCTTTCCAGGGGCAGAGCCATCGCCGCGCAGACGGTGAACACAGATAAAAGGCTAGCATTGTTCGTGAAAGCAGTCACTGAGACCAGAGTTTCTCCCTGTGTGTCACCGTCACTGCAGACCAGACAAACTCGTGATGACAGAGGCGCCACACGACAGAGTCTTTCAACATGCGCGGGGGGGGGGGGGGGGGGGGTTATCGGATGGGTCTGGGAGGCGAGGTGAGAGAGTTAAGAATGAGTACAGTACCTTTGGATCTTCCTAATGCTGCCGTCGGTAGCATGAGAACAGAGAGAGGAACAATCGTGACTGGCGGTGTAACAAACCCTTGCCACGGTCAGGCATTGATTCAGTATTTATCGAAATGTTTCTCGCATGACTCCAGACGATACATGACTAAATACCATCTACGATCAGTAGCGCCCCCAAGGGGTGGCCAGGGGGGCCACTGCCCCCCTCATACAACCTCAAGTGCATAGCCAGCCAGCCCTAGTACACGTTGTGTTCCTTGCGATCTATACAATAAAGCTGTTTATTGTTTCTTATTATGGAAAAGGACAACTAGCCTATTTGAAGAACAGTGAATCGCCTAACACATGCATATACAGATCCATAACACATGTATATACAGATCCATAACACATGTATATACAGAGCCATAACACATGTATATACAGATCCATAACACATGCATATACAGATCCATAACACATGCATGTACAGATCCATAACACATGTATATACAGATCCATAACACATGCATATACAGATCCATAACACATGTATATACAGAGCCATAACACATGTATATACAGATCCATAACACATGCATATACAGAGCCATAATACATGCATATACAGAGCCATAACACATGTATATACAGATCCATAACACATGCATATACAGATCCATAACACATGCATATACAGATCCATAACACATGCATATACAGATCCATAACACATGCATATACAGATCCATAACACATGCATATACAGATCCACAACACATGCATATACAGATCCACAACACATGCATATACAGAGCCATAACACATGAAAACAGGATGGCTGTAAAACTCAAAACGTTAACTGTACTAGTAAACATCTTTGAACATCAGGTAATTAGTAGCATTAACTGTAAAATAAGAAACCAAAGTATGTCAGCATGCAAGTCCTTAACTCTCCTATTGACATTGTTTCCATTTAGCCTTTATACTTCAACAGGATAACAGAGTTCCTGAAATTCGGTTAGGAGACGGTTTTCATGCGCAGTGTGTCCCACCCAGAGATTTTCAGCTCCCCCATCTAACATGTCTGGGGACGCCACCATCTACGATATAATCAAAAGATGTTTGATCGTGTTTGATTTGTATCGTTTTACTGTAGAGGTAAGAAGAAAAATAATTTTTGTTTGATATCATAACTTAAATAACCATGAACTAATGTAATAACCCTGGACTGTTTAGAATTATATTTTGAATTCATAAGCGTATGTATATAGATATGGATAAAAGTCCTCATGAACGTCACAATACCACATTTCCCATAAGCGCCAGCCCCTCAACGACGATCAGAGAAGCCAACGTTCCTCTTCACAAATGACCTTCGAGGGTGTGAAGGTGGTGTGTGAGGTGGTCTTCCACCTGTGCCCAGGGCCACAGGTGGAAGACCTGCCTCCAGCAGTGGAACAGCAGGATGCATTATGGGGGCTTTGCCAGACAGGAGGGGTGAGTGCTGGAAGGGTGAGTCATGCTGAGCATAACAAGCGGAGAGATTTGGGGGAAGCGATGAAATGTTGTATCCCCGGGGCGCCGTCAAACACTTCAAATCCGGAGAGCAAATTATCGCTCCATTTAGCACTAATTAGGTCAGCGAAACGCCGTTTCTCTGAGGATCCGAGCCCAAATATCTCAAGAAAGAGGCTTCCGTCTGCGGGCTCTTCACATCAGAGCGGCGAGGTGATGGCTTGCAGTGTTGATACTGACAAGTCACACTGAACTAAACAGAGTTGAAAAACAAATCCTCAAAGTGCTGTTGCACAAATGAATCAAAACCAAAAAAGTGTAATATCACACTTTGTGATTTTTGTGATGTTTTTGTCACTGAATGCATTGAAATATGAAGCACATTTTTTTATGTTAGTGTAACGGGTTATTATAAATATTCCACTTGTCTTGGTATTTGCTGTTCGCTTTTGGTTTATTTTGACCTATGCTAAAAACAACAACAACAACACAGAAAATAACTCTTACATTAGCGTGTTCTTCCTGCATCAAAGTGCATCAAATTGTGGTTTTGTTTGCTTATAGAGAGTATGTGTGAATGTAAATGTAACTTTCAGAAATGCTAGGCAAATGGGCGGCAGAGCTGTGAATGAATTCATATGGCTTTTGTGGTTTTAATACCGAAGTCCACAAGCAGCCCAGAATAATTAAATCTCCAGCACTTTCAAAATGTACATTTAAGATCAGAATGGAGAACTGTAATGACCTACTCCAGTTTGTCATGTAGGGCACAGTTAAGTGATTAAGTGTTAAGTGATTCTTTAATTAAATTCGATTTATGATCCAAAATCATAAAATAGCTAAAAGTATGTGTTAAAACAATGTTAGTGATCCTCAACGTCCTTTAATATTCTTTAAAAAATGGACTTGTTATTAGCGAGAGATACTCCCCCTTCAGCTTGAGCTCTAAAGGAGAAGCGCTATTGATCTGGCCAATCACAGGCCCAGACAGGTTTAATTAGCTAGCTCTTATGTAGTTCCTGGATCCCACGCAGCTCAGAGTGCTAGCCTGTCCTGATAACACCATGGTCATATTAAAAAGGCAGAGCGAGAGAGAGCAACAGAGAGAGAGGAAGGGAGAGCAACAGAGAGAGAGGAAGGGAGAGAGAGCGAGAGAGAGAGAGAGAGAGAGAGAGAGAGAAAGAGAAAGAGAGAGAGAGCGAGAGAGAGAGTGGTTGAAATTAGACTGAGACGGAAATGGAGAGAAAGAGAGGGAGAGAGAGAAAGAAGAGAGAAACAGAGATTCATATCTTAAAACTAATCCTTCTCTGCAGCTCTGTGGTGGGCATATTCTTCACTTCACAGACCATATCGCTACACCTCGTTTCTATGAGTTTATTCCCTCCTTCTGTTGTTATGTCTCTCTCTCACACACTAGATCTCTCTGTCGCTCTACCCCTCAGTGTCGGTCTATCTCTCACACAAGGTATATCTCGCTTCTTTTCTCTGTCTCCCTGTCTCTCTCTCTGTTAAAGGGGAAAGGATGGAGGTAGATAAACAGCTTTGTGAGAGCTCTTCACTCGCTCTGACTCTCTGACAAGACAACCCAAATCATCTTACACAGTCTGGGATCAAATACAGACCAAACCGGCAACATGCTCCAATTCTCATTAAGCTTACAGAAGCTATCTTCTCTTACAATAATAATGATAATTCTTTCTTTGAAGATTGGGTAGGCAATTTATTTTAGAAGCATTTTTTGTCATACTTCCCGACAGCAGTCAAAAACAGACAAAACAGACAAAAACTGACAGATATCTGTGGCTGTTGCAGGCTTGTAATAAGCCCATCCAATCATTTAATCTGGCCAAAATGAAATGACTGGATGGCCTACCTGTCTGTCTGACTACCTGCGCGCACTCTGCCTGTGCACTCATTGTGCATGGCCGGAGTCTTCCCCAAGGCTAGGCAGACCTATGGCTAAAGCTAGTGAGGGGGCGTGGCCTGGTATCTTACCCATCCTTCTTGTAGAACTCCAGCATCATGTTGTCCGTGGCGACGCTGAGTGGGCGTCGGCTCTGGTCGTTGTGCCGGCGCTCGCTGAGCTCCATGTCCGGCGAGGGCATGGAGCTGTAGTTGGCGTTGTGGTTGGTGTGCACCGGGCTGCCGTAGTTCCCCGTCACGTTGAACTCAATCTCTGGAGGAGGAGGAGGCGGGGAGGAGGAGGTGGGAGGAGTTGGGGGAGGAGGAGGAGGAGGAGGAGGAGGAGGAGGAGGAGGAGGAGGAGGAGGAGGAGGAGGAGGAGGAGGAGGAGGAGGACAGGGCAGCGTAAGATGAGTCAGGTTGTAGTGGTTGTTTGAGAAGATGCTCATTGTGTTTTTATTGTGATGCAGGTTGCCATGTGGGCCAAGTCCTCATAGTCTTGTTTACTTCTACGTCATAAAAAGGGGTGGTAAAATATATTAAATGTACTTTCAGCCATACTAAGCAGCTAGCTGAATTTTTCTTTTTTTAAAGGAGGGGATGAGGGAACCAATACGGCCGTAGGTGTCAATTGAGACGACAGACAGGAAATAGAATGGAACACTTCCTGCTCACCCCCGGGATACAAGCTGTCAGCGTGTTGGATGATGGGCTCGATGATGCCGACAATCTGCAGGGAGACTGTGGTCATCATCTCAGTGATGTTACTGCAGGGGAAAGTACAGGGGAGGAGAGAGAGAGACAGTATGCTTGTTATCTTTATAAGGCTAGAGTAAGTGGCTTTCTGCCTTCAAGAGACATTTGTAGCACAGCATGCCTAACTCTATTTCATGGTGTAAAATAAATGAAAACCATAAAAAAAATAAAGCTAACCGTTGAGGCAAAATTAAAGTTAGAAAGTGATAAGCGTGTTTAAAAGATTGACTAGTTGTCAGGAATAAGTCTTCCTAAAGTGCTGAGTCATCCTCATGGCTATGAAATGACACCCGAGGGATAGAGTCTAATAGGGGAGACAGGGCTATTGGATTAGGCCTCACGGAGGTCTTTCTGAATACCAGATACCAGTATGCAAGCTATTGGAAATGCAACACTTAAAGAATGTACTTAAATGCCTAAACTTCAAACTAACTTTGTTTAACCAACTTTTCGGAACTATCTCACATTCAATCTAACATAATGCTCTACAACATCCATTAATAGCCCACATCGCACCCTCTCTACTCTGCCATGTCTACCATGGCGTGTCGTGTCAGGGAATAAATGGTCGTACCCTTCGCTGTGCGTCCACAGCAGGTTCGGGCCGAGCACTATGGCGATGTTCCCAGGGGTCATCTTGTTGTCATCTTGGTACTCTGTGAGCTTGGACAGAAATTTGATCAAGTACCTGTTGAAAAAAATACATACAATTAAATTAATTGAAATTATAATTCACTTAAATTCAAGTCGGAGAAGGTTATTTTTACAATAGGAACTTATTTTGTGTAGAAAGTGTCAATAAACATAAGGGCAATATAAAGTTCAATAACAATAAAGACAAACACGACATACAAATTCTTCTCTCTCCCAGCATCAGTTCAGCATCAGACAGCTGAGGTAACAAAAAATGAATTACAATAACGAGCGTTTATGATTTGCAGCATCTCCATACTAAATTGGGCCAGTGGGTTGCTCTGTGGCACCCAGAATGCATCTGGGCTGATGACTCATAGTTGGGCTCACAGCTGAGTGAACATCAGGCGGCGAGCAGAGACCATTTGCAGGTCTGACAGGTTCCGACTGAGCAGGGGGCCACAGAAGTAGGCCGAGAGACGCCCTATTTCTGTGATTTGGGGATGACAATTGACAAGGGCTGCAGTAACTCTCTCCATCTCCCCCGCTCGGTCCCTCTCTCTCGCGCTCTGTTTCACTTATCCCTCTCCAGTCATCTCTCTCTCTGTCTCTGGCTGGCTGTCATCTCCAGGCGCACGTTCTCCTCCCCTCTCTCTTTTGATCCACGAGGAGACCCTTGGCAATATCACTCCGAGCGTTCCTTCGCTCTCCAGGTGAATACCGCAGAATGAAGACCGGCGTGTCCCTCCACATCCTCAGCCTTAAAGTCACCCCTTCTTCTGCTGAAGGGAGTTCAAAATGCTCCTCCAAAAATGTAGGCACTTGAGGTGTGAAGATATAAAGACCTTCCGCTGTGTTTTTCCATTCGCTGCCACCGCTGATGTGAAGGGAGCCAGAAGACATTCAGGGTTGAAAGGTCAGGGTTGAAAGGTCGCCCTCACTCCGCAGCGTTGGCAGATCGGTGTGCCTTCACAACGGCAGGAGTGAGAAGAAAAGGGATGCAGGTGCACACGGAGAGGAGGTGGAGGAGAAAGAAAAGGAAGGGGGAGGGACGAGAAGGGAGGTGGAGGGAGGAAGAGGAGGTGGAGAGAGGAAGGTGTGGAGGAGGAAGGAGTGACTCACTTGAAGTTGTTGGCGTTGGCTGGGGGTAGTTTATCACAGGTGAGTTGAAGAGCCAGCTTTCTCTTGTCCTGGTCTTGAATACTGCAACACACAGACACAGACACAAGAACCCAATGATCAAAATGGTGACTCGAGGAAAGGAGCTGGCAGTGGGGGTTATATTGTGATAAATATCGTGATAGTTGTGTATTTGAAAGAAAGAAGCTACTCACTTGGACGACTGAATCCATTCATCATACAGTTCAAAGGTCATCAATGGTTCAGGCAGCTCTCGTAAGTAGGACTTCAGAGCCCCTGGTGGAGAAAAGGAGGGTTAATGTACACGCCGCCGGTGTAGAGACTGCCTTTTAGAATGCACACACACATATACAACGTGAGAGCTGTGTGTCTGTGGGCCACACAGAGAAGAGAAAATAAGTTATAGGATATGAATTGAAAGACAGCCTGGAAGGATTAGCGTGAACAACAGCAGGACACAGCTGTGATCCTATCAGACGCTCCGAGGCTCAGCTCAGCAGCCAGTGAACAGAGAATACAGCAAAGGGTTAAGATGGCTTCCCTCTGGCCCGCACCCTAGATTCAAACTCTTCTGTCTCCACTTGGAACATAGAACTACTGGGGTATCGCCAAATGGACCTCATGGCATGACATGGAAACAAACCTGATTCAAGCCCTTCTTGATATACTGTTTTCCTCTTTTTTAAATTGACAAGAGTTGACATAACCAGGGTAATGTATATTGTAAGGCCACCGATCAGCATACATTGAATTTGGTTCCACACGCAGACCTCTTAGGATGCAGTATGTCACCCTACTTTTTCTATGATGCAGTGAATGAGTTACAGCGAACTCTATGATGTGAAGCAATACATTCAGGGTCTATTTTGGCTCTGGGTCTTACAGTGATCGGTGGATTACTTTTATGATCCTCAGTCGTTTCATCATTCTGTCATCTACTGACTTGAATTCCCCCCTCAAGGAACTGCAGAAGGATGACTGACATGAATGACTTATGACCAATCTCTCGCAAGACCATGATAACCACTGCGGTTTTATCAGGGTGTCTGTGTGTGTTTATGTGTGTCTGTGTGTGTGTGTGTGTGTGTGTCTGTGTGGGTCTGTGTTTGTGGTGAGAGCGTGTGTGTGTGTTTGCGTGAGTGCGTGTGTGTGTGTTTGTTTGTGTGTGTGTGTGTGTGTGTGTGTGTGTTTGTTTGTGTGTGTGTGTGTGT